>JACJUY010003819.1:28338-80339 GCA_014220935.1 Platorchestia sp. MABIK | reverse complement strand
ACCTTTGGAAATTTGACCAGAAAAAACACGTGGCACGGTCAGGAGAAAACAGAAATTTTGCTGCAAACTGTTCCGCTATGAAGCTCAACTTGAGGATTTTGGTCAAAAAATCGCCAAGTAGTGTTATGTAGGCTGCTTGCTGGTCGGCAGATGTTGCAGTGAAAAGTTTGGTCTTGCCCTATGGGCTTTTTCTATGGGCTCTTTTTAAAAAAAAATCCCGTGTGTGATTGGTCGTTCACCTTGAGTGATACTCTAAGATAAAAGTTCGTGGATGAAAACTGAGCGTCTTCGTGAAATGAACAATGTTCTCCACCTTAAAAGTGTCTGATGGAAGACATGGAACACCCCTACGAAACGATAAAAATAAAACACAAAGTAGGCAGGTATAATTCGGAAGAACTTCTAAAAATTTCCTACAGTTCACTCCTGCTCACAGCATCTTTACAAATGTCCAAAGTTTTATGCAGAGATCTACACTTGTTTCAATTCAGGTAAAGTATCTGAAATGAATTTTTCCCGAATATATTTGCACATGATATGGATATAATTCTGTCTATTTATTTGATTAGTGAAATCGTACACTTATGTCAACCATAGTGGATTGGCAAGATCACTACAGGGTTTGCGAAATACATTAGTTCAGTATTGTTGTACAACATAGTGTTACCTGCATTAGTGCGAATGTTTACTTGTTTCATGTCCACTCGGCAGCTAATGTCAGTTACTTTCTTCACTTTCTTTGATCCCTTGAATAATGAGATAATTCGTCATCAGTCATTTTTCGAACGCTTACGGAGAGGGAAACATCTGTTCGAACATTTTAGGAGTATTTGAAGAGAAGGGAGCATTTCCTTCAAAATAAGAGTAATCTTAAAAATGAATCGTCGCTGACATTGCTTTCCTCAAGGGTCCAATTCAACAGTTGAACAAACTGGTGTAGTGTATCTCATGCATCATTGTAATTTGTTTGCCATTTTTAATTTACATTGGTTTCTAAAAATGTCACCACTTTTTTAAAATCTCATTTTAATTCATCGGAAATTTTAAAAAGAACAACTCTGGAGTGAAAATATGAGCAAGCTAAGTAAAAAACGACGTTTCGACTTTCTGCTGCGGTCATCATCAAGGTTCATCTTTAAAAACAAGATAAATCTTACTAAAACTGAACATACAAATCCATTGAGTATCTGTCAGCTAGACTAAATAATTTTAAACAAAATTCTTAGTAATTCATGGTAAAATTTAGCCAAGCTTCGATCAGTGCACTTCCTCTTCTTGTCTGCTCCGTTTATCAAACTGGCAACCTAAATTTTACCATGAACTACGAAGAATTTAGTTTAAAATTATTTAGTCTAGCTGACAGATAATGAATTTGTACGTTCAGTTTTAGAAAGATTTCTCATTTGTTTTTACAGATAAACCTTGATGATGACCGCAGTAGAAAGTCGAAACGTCGTTTTTTACTTAGCTTGCTCACATTTTTACCATAGAGTTGTTCTTTTTAAAATTTTCGATGAACTAAATTGTAATTTTTGAAAAGTGGAGAAATTTTTAGAAACTGATGTGAAATCAAATGCCGATATAAAATTCAATTTTAATTTAGTTCAACTGACGTCACCAAGACTTTTCATAACTAACTGATAGCCACGTTAATCATCCGATGTAGGGGATATTTTCTTTGAATTATCTCATAAATAAGTTCATGATGCCAATTGTATGTAGAGTTTATATTCACGATTTGTGCTTAGCCTGACAATACCCTGAAGTTCTTGAAATTTCAGATGTCTTCTCATCTTGTATATTTCGAAACGTCGCTTCTTCGTTCTGGTCATTTGATATTCAAGAAATTTTTCATGCTCTGGCTAATTGATAGAAATTAAAATGATAAATGATCTACCTTGAGGAATCTTCTGTTTTATTTTATTAATTTTTGATCCCGAAAAAAAGAATTTCAAATGAATTTTTCAAATTCAAGTAGAAATTGAATCCATTAAAAATGTTTTATGAACTACTAATCCACAAATTGCTCACGTTCGCCAAAAGTTTTATGCGATTGACTTTATTTGAGTAATTCGAGCAAAAATTTTAAATTTTTATTAGTCTAACTAAACACTAATTATGTTCAAATAGGGGGACGGAAATGCAAAGGGTGCAAATTCTTTCAACACAAATGTAGGTAGACAGTTCAGTACGCTGATGAAATAATTTGTACAGCTTCTTGAGTTTGCTTTCTTATTAACATGATTTGAATTAATTGACATTTATTAAATTTAACCTGCATCAGGACTACTGCAAAAAACAGTGAACCGATTTGACTGCCACTTTAGAAGACATTTCCCTTATGGTGGCAACGATGGATAAGGACTAGTTAAATTGTCTCCTATGTTGAAATGACAAGCAGAATAGATAGGAAATTAGAGCAGCAGGCGATAAGCTTACCTAGTAATAAAAGACAACGGAAGGAAAACAGACAAAATGTGCAAGAAATGTCTAACCACTAATCAGAAAATAAAATTTTTAAACAAACTTTGCAACATGGTAGGTGTAACTTTAATTAATTACTTATGAGGATGTTGGATCAAAAGGCATATTGATATTAAAGAATGAAAAATGATCAGTTTACTGTTTATTACATTTCAAAATGGAAATACCTGTCGAAAGAAACGTCAAGAAAGTCTATCCCAATTAGCTGAGGAGTCTGATTGTCTGATCTTATTAGTTAAAGAGTCTGGACAGAAAGTTATTTTGTCTTCATTTCTGTTTGAATTTGTTACACATTCATGGCAAACCCCTGTTTACACTTTTTAAACGTAACTCTGAAAGTAAAGCTCAAAATTTAATAAATTTAATTCATACACAAGGATTTAGTTCTAAATTATCAATATGCTGGAATAGTTTGAAAGGAATTAGCCAAGATTATGTTGATGACAGCGAAGGCAGTCCATGAATTACCCTGTTTAGAGCAGGATAGGTGGCATGAATTAGGGATAATTATTTATTTACTGACTTGGATAAGCTACAGCTCTTTAATATTTTCTGCCCTGCTCAGATATTGAGTAGAAAATGAATCTATAACAATTTGTACCCCCTTAAACTGCTTTAAAAAAGGAAATTTTCTATAAATCATGCCTAATAAATTATTGAATTATCCTCGTATTTTCAACATCATGAACAGTCACCTCACATTTATTTGTCTCAATTTGTGTACTGGTTCCTACCATGTACCATTTTTCTATTTCAGGCCTTCTAGTATCTAGTATTCAAATGTCTAGTATTGAAAGTATCAAAGTTCAGTAGCTTTTCATGAATTGGCTATTTTGAGGTGTTCTTCGCGGTTGAAGCGGAAGCAGTTCATGAGTCAAACTGAAAGAAGATCACTATATGTGTGTGAGAAAGGTCAGTTTTTAAAAATCTCTATACATAAAAAATGCTCAAAGTTGCCTTAAAAATCATGATAATTGTTTCGCTATCTTTTGGCGTACGTATTCGAGTGCCAAGAACATCAAACACTACTTTTATAAAATGTACTACGGTTGGCGCAGAAAAAATGCAAACATTGGAAATTTTTAAACAAACACAGAAGAACATTTCAAATTCGTATTGTGTTCGTTAACATACATTTAGTACTTAGTCAAGTTATTCTTGATTTTCAACGCCTTATTGATCCTCTGGGCATGGATGTTGCATGATTCACGAAGTAGGAGTCGTCCATTGACACACTCGATCAACTTGAATGCCTCCTGCAGGGTGGGATCGAGGTTAGCTAGGACTTATCAACTTCATTTTTCGTCTGAATTCAGGCACTCTTCCTGGGGTTTAAATCTGGTGAATTGCCTAGCCAGTCAGAAAATTTGATGTTTAGTACATTAAGGAAGTTTTTGAAAACTCGTGCCTTGGGTGCAGAGCCGCTATCGTTCGTAAAAAAGTTGCAACCGTTGATGCTGTAGAAACTGAGCAGATGTTCCTTCAAAACTTCAAGGTTTTTCAGCTTTCTCTTCATGGTAACACTTCTGGGGAGGAACTGGAAACCACCCCTGCCCTTATCCCCACTGAAGTGTCCGTAAACCGAGACGCTATCGGAGTGCTTCAGGGTCTTCACGGTTTGGCGGTGGTCATATCTGCTGATATCACGAGCCCTGCACCACTTTCGAGCCACCCCTGACGAGACGAAAAGTGCTTTCGATACTCCGCATAACTTTCTTCCATTGCTCTGGTGTTCCACCTCGGCTTTCCTTTGTAAAAGCAAGCCATTTTTTCTTTAAATCATCAGCAAGCAGCGGCTTCTTAGCAGCACGACAGTAGGGCAAACTCATGTCATTTTGAAGCCGGTACTGGATCGTTTTGAAGCACATCAGGATGTCATTTCTCAAATTCAGACGCTGGTTTCGAGGTCCTGCTTCACATCACGTGCGAAAACCTTGGCAGTCCGACCAGCTGTCTTCTTATTCCCAGAGCCAGGTTTGTGAGGCAGCACAATGCCTGGAGGGAGTATGGTGCCGCCTTTTTAAGGTAAAAGAGTGACGTACGGCTAACGTTTAAATCGGTAGCTACACTCTTCATTGGCACACCCTGCTCTAGCAGAGTGAAGGAACAGGTCTCCTTTCCATTCTCACCTTTCTACACTCCATTGTGACGGTATGGTGGTCTGGTAAGGTGTCAAAGTCAACTGGAAGGGGAAAAACTTGCGGCCTGCGAAGCAGCGGAGCAGCATGACGCTAATGGAATCTGTCTGAGGTCTGACAGTAAACTGGAGTTGAGCCAGTCGTGAAATTGTGAGTCGTCTGTGGTAGCACATGCATCATACTAAGCTACAAGCTCTACCTTAGTGACAGAAACGTCGTCAAAAAGTTAACCTCAAAATTCGAAGGAACACTTGCATTGCGTCGAACGGGTTAGTTTTTCCATTGAAATCACTGTACTACACTGTAAATAATTCCCGTGAGTTTTACGGTTAAACGCCCAATAAATCACAGTATTTTACTGTCAGGCATATTGCACATTGAAACACCGGGTCTGAATCCAATTACGGTAGAACACCGTTATTGGCAACAACAAGTAGATTTCATTTCAATGGATTTCATTAAAGCAATTTCCTTCAATTTAAGCTTAAATGACTTGAACAAATTTTTATCAGTTACCATGAACTCCATAAGGTATGTTTTGTTCACACAATAAAAAACATGTAAGAAATAACTGAATAATCAATATCTAGGAACGTTCCTTCTCATAATGAAAACACGAATGATCACTCTAGTTATTGATTGATTACATCAACTGTGTTTTCTCCTACATCAACTTTCGATGTGTTAATTTAAGCTCTAAAACGTTAAAGATTGAAATGTCCGTTCGAAAAAATTGGGTTAGGTGTTTTTCCCATCATTGCACTGTTCGTCCTTAATTTATGCAGCTCTAATAAAAATCAACAAATAAAAAATTAAAGAGTTTGGATACAAATGTTTTCTTGCAAGGAATGTATTGGTAAATTAATTGATGAGAAGTTTACCACGTGTGCAGAGTATTGGAACCCATTTCCCAGAGCAAGCGTGGTTGCGCGACAAGTCGAACAGCAGGTGGAATTGTACGCGAGAGAAATCTATTTGAAATTATATTTTTATTGCATACCAGTAATTTGGTTTCTTTATCATCGTCAGCATCTAATAATTTGGAAATTCTTCCTTCTCTTGTATTAGTAGTCAGCATGTAGACTTTATAAGTTGGGGTTTTAATGCATCTAACATTTACCGGTGATAATCGTAAAGCTCAGGCTGTGTTCTTGTTAATCTACTCAAACATGTAGTATAACTGCAGGTATTAAGTCTTGTGAGAATTATGATTAGCAATATTTTCGTCCCTAAATTCTACCAATGTAGCTTTCGCGTTTCAAGTTTGCCGAATTTAGTTGTAAATAGATTTGTGGTAGTTTATATTAACTAAACCTTTTCTGATCATGCTGCTTTCCTTAGTTTAAATGCTGTAGATTGTCAACTCAAATCAGAAAATAGGAGTAGATTCACCGGCTATGACATTTATTGGAAACATATGTACCCTACAGATAGCCTAAATTGTGAGTTGATGGGAGTATTCTCAAATGCTCTAAAATGAATCACAAAATACAGAATATCAATCTGTTGAAAGGTTAGTCTGAAGCACCATTATAATTGTTCATTCTGTGGAAAAGTATCAAAATTATTTGCACGGTATGTAAGCCATTTTGCATTTCATGAAAACTTGTGCAATGTTGCATTTTCTTGCTCTTGTGACAAATTTATGTCCAATGAAATTTAAATCTTTCACTAGATTCCAAGTGCGTATTTTAAAAGGACAGGCGAAAAATTTTTCTAATGGGATCCAAAGGGGAGCATCAGAGATCTCCAGATACTTTTTTGTTGTGCAAGTTACAACATTCCAATCAAATTTGTTCTCATTTTAATGTTCTGTTATGACATCTCAGTGACCATACAAGAGATGGTAAATATTTAGGTGCCCCATGAAAGGTTGCGATGAATAATTCCCAAAAATTTCTAGTTATGAAATCTATCATTGAAGAACCCATAATGGATATTCTCATGATCAGGTTCCTTTAAAATATTAAATATCATTTAAAATACCATGAATGCAGTGTTGAAATTAATTCAGTAACACTTTCAGCTGGTGAAATTAGCTTTGATGTCTCTGGTACTAGAGATGAAACTAATACTAGTGAGACAGATGAAAAAATAGCAAATGGTGATGAAAATTTAATCTGATATAATATAGAAGCATTTTATTTCGGAGACCTTGCTTTGTTTTATCTCAAATTAAAGGCAAAATTATTACTTTCATCATATTGTTTGAAGAATTTCTTGAAATCCACCAACAAGGACACACATTTCTGTGACCAAATGTAATCAACGCATTTAAAAGTAAAGTTGACATTCCTGATAAAAAGTTTAACAAAATTGAATAACTATTTACAACAGCAGATCTGTTAACATTTACACAGACAATTTAAGCCCTGATTTCAAGTGTTAAACAACATTTAAAAAATCTTCAATTGTGTTAACCATTTTAAATTATAATAAAAAATAATACTCAGTGTAAAAAATGTACTGTTCAGTTTATTCCTGTGTGTAGAAGCCTAGTGTATGAATCAAAATCTTTCCAAAATGAATCTGCTCATATTAGGGTAGTTGTAACTTTGCTGAGGAAAATGACATCCCAGAGGTCAAATCCTTCATTTAGGCATGATAATAATTCTCTTGAACTCATTCTCCACCAAGATGCTTTTGAGGTTATCAATATGCTTTGCTCAAGCTTAAAGTCTAATGCAGATCATACCATTCTGGTTTTGCAATAAACAGGAAAAGATTTCAACAATTTTGGGTAGGAGGCTACGTTTGAATATTGGGTGAACGAACTGCAGGATTTCAAGAAAAATGAGACTAAATATGGCAGAAACAGGATCAGAGGCACAATTCACTAAGTTACTGGAGACAACTTTGCCCCTTATTGTTTTTTGGAGGATTCACACAAATATTTTGTAGGTATTCCTTTACTCAGAACAGGATAGTGAGCAGAATCCATTGACTCTTGGACCATGTAAAACAGTTTGATGTTACAAATTAGATCTTGTTGGGCTTTCAAAATGAGTGAACTTTGTCAGAGATGTTCAATTAAATTCTATATTTAATGTTCTGTCATTATTATGTTAGTCAGCCTGGGTTACCTACATCTCTGGGTCATGACCTATTTGAGGGTATTGTGAACTATGACTGCTCTTTTCATTCAAGATTTAGTCTGACTACACAAATTGTTGTCTTAGGAGGAATGGATTAAATTAATGGTAAGTTTTCAATACTCTGGAAGAAATATTTGTAAACCCAGTGAAGTAAGCGCATCTGGAAAGAAGTTAGGAAGGCATGCCGCTAAAAACTGGTGCTTGTTAAGATAGATGGCATTCATATTAAGCAACAAAGTTATGAATTCACACGACGCTACTTGGTGCTGCGTTCTACTGTTTTGGCATATTGTCGAGTTAATATGTGCTCCAAAGAAAACTAAGTGATGTTGCTTACAAGAATGTTTTAATTATAACCTATCTTGACTTACCAAAGACATTCCCTTCGAATGGTATAAATCCCAATCACCATTACCTGAGGCATTATCCAAAGCGTATTATGGATTTTGGGCCAATTATCTGTCTGTGGACCATGATTTTTAAGCATTGTCGCTCAAATCAAAATAGATGTGTTTGCTACAGCCAAAATTTAAAGATTAAAGGAACTGGGTAGTGTTTTTCTGACCCTATTAACATTGGGTCATGTGAACAATTTTTTACGAATGAAATTTCAATTGAGTTCCAAACCACATTTGCTGCCTTCAAGCTCCCCAGTGGAAAATGTGGATTTGTGATGAAGTGACCATCAGAAGATCTCAATGCAAGAAAGAATATATTAGTTTTGACCAAAGCAGACAGTGATATGAAAGATGTCTTGATATTTGTGGAGATTCTTTTTATACTTGTATCTGGTGAGAATTTAGAAAGTCTCTTCATTTTTGTTGTTGTGGGAAAGCATCTGTTAATTTTTTTATTTCAGCCTTCATGTCCATCAAATTTTCATTTCCTTCGGAGGTCAAGAAATTTAATGATAGTATAAAGACCTTAGCAATTATTACCTTCTTCAAGGTAGTAATCAATATAAATTCTTTTGGCTGATTCAAATTTGCATGCTAAGGAATTTCTGGAGATGTGCTTCATTTGAGTAAATTTTTAGTTGTGTAAGGGGCACAACTTTGTATCAATTATTAGTTGTGGGTTTAATGTTGGATAATAAATTGCCTGTCATTAGAAATTCTTCCTAAAAAAACCATGCTAAGGCTACAAAAAAAAAGAACTCTAGAAATGTTGATGTTTTCCTACTGGTTCTTTAAATTTTTATCATTAAAAATATCATATTATAAGTGAGACTATTTTTCTTCTTCAATTCTTCAACAACTAAATTCATTAGAAATACAGGTGCATGTGTGTAGTCTAGCCAATTACTGAGTGCTTGGTATTTTTTTTTTGATGAGCCAAATTGTTCAAAAAATCTAAGCATTTACCATCCTGATTTTTTTAGGATATTTGCTATCTAGAAACCTTTACACATTGCTTCTCTTAAAATCAATGTGAAAACAAGCAAAGCATGAATGAATTTGAAAATAGAATATGTAGAAATATCTAAGCGAGTGTATCTTTGGTTTTTGTGAGTTTAATTTAACTTATTTTTAAAAGCTGTTAGGATGGATAAAAGTCAGTCACAGAACAAAAGCTCAATATTTAAATCGTGAATTCATTTTCTTTTTGACTTGTGGGCTAAATGTGAATGAAAAATATGCTACTACTTTACTTACTATGCTATGCTACTTTATTCAGTTATTCATTTAGCATGATGCCAGGAAAATGATAGAGGCCAAGGAAAAAGGGCTAGCCAAAATCAAATTCATTTAACCAGAGATTTTTACATTTACACATGCTCTGAAATATATTCATTTTGGGGATATTTTTAACGTTTGATTGAAACAAATAGAATGTTCAGTGATGAAACAACAATGCTTGCAAGAATGTGAAAGCATTCTAGGTCATATAATTACCCATAATTTTCTTACATTAGAAAAAATTCGTAGTATGTGGTACTTAATGTTTCTCTTGAGAAGATACAACTTCTGTGTATTTTGATATCAGTGCTGCCAGGAGCGGGGATTTGAATCCTCTAGAGCTTTGATTTGGTTGTCCTTCCTTTAGTTCAAATGGAATAAGTTTGTTGGCTAGTTACACACAGCCTACTTTTGGTTCACTGTCGCCTTTTCTGCTTCTATCAATTTCTTCTTCACCTTTGAGCTGGTTTCACGAATTACTTCCAAATTCATATCTATGGACTTGGTGTGGGGACATACCTTGTGCATGGATTTTCATGTCCCTTTATTCCTTACTAAATGAGGCCTTCCTCTCTTGGGAACACCCTTGTTGTGTGGTTAGGGAGAGTCAGACTTTACATAAATTTTAATCTTTGATACTTGGTAGTTGAGTTTCTTACTTGCAATTTAACATTAAATAAATTTTGATACTCACTAAGTGAATGAATGTCCTCCTATATCTCTTAATTTATGAGTGTGTGCAGATTATGCCTAGAAACCCCTCAGGGGGATTCAACTATTGTATCAATGTGAATTAGCACTCCCAGGGGGACTATGTGAGGGCCCGAGCTAAACGTTAGGTAGGCTTCCTTTTTGTTGAAGTAGAATATGTTTTGTTTTGTTACGGATCATCTTTTTTCGGTTCACTGCTGTTCTGTTTTTCAGCACCTACTTCTTTCTTCTTCACTTCAACTTTTTCTTGTTTCATGAATTTCTTTCTTAGCTTACAGTTTCTGTGCACCTTGTGCATAGATTCCACGTTCCCTCAACTCCATACTAAATGATGCCTTCCTCCTTCCTCTCTTGGAACATCTTTGTCGTGGTTAAGGGAGGCTGAAACTTTCTTATATAATAATAATAATTTGAATAATAATTATGCCCAGAAACTCCTAGTGGCATTTTGAAATGAGTCATGAAGCACCTTAAGGTTTTTTGAAAGTTCATGAGTGTTACTTGAAATGCTACCTTTACTATGAATCTACTAATTCACAAAGCCATTAATTGAAGAAACTTTTTTAAAAATATTCATAACCAATTTTATGAAAGTCGAGTACCTTTAAAAATGTTGAAATTTATTTAAATTAAAGTTGGGATTTCGGCAATGAATCTCCGACAAGTCGTTACATTTCCCTTGTTCATTGTAGCTAATAGAACATTTCTCTATTTGAAGAGCTATTGAATGAGTTTCCCATGCAGATATGAGAAACATGAAACATGAACGTCTAGGAGCCGTTGCATGATCCGATGCAAATTTTTTTACTTCTATTGCAGCTGTATTCTTATTCAATTTTAGGGACTGAGTCTTGTCGAGACAAAATAAATTCATATTAATAAATATTGATTTTTTTCACAGGTAAAAAAGCTGCTGCACATACATCGGATCCCAACAATGCATCAACCATCTACAAGTATTGGGACTGGTTCAGTGTTGGATTCAGGCTCAGTGATGACGTCCTCACTTGGCCTCATTAATCCCACTCGGGCTCACGAATTAGAGGTTCCGTTGGAGAAGATGTAAAGTCGTGAGATCATCGATGTGGTTGAAAATAAAGCTCGACCTACGCCAAGGCTGAGGTGCGAAATGCTACGCGTCGTCATAGATGCCTGCTATGATGGTAACTCACGTGTCTAGCAAGAAGGCCCTGGACATAATAGCTGGGAAGTTTGTGGCAGAGTATCCACAGTCGTTCCAAAACATAATAATTGCGATGCTCAACAAGCAAAACTAAAAGGATGATTTTATTATGCAATTTTATGGCTATGATTGTTGATTTTCTAAAGTGTTCCAATTGATGGTTCTGTGATTAATAGTTTCCAAACTTATTGCACCGTAACTAGTAGTTTTCCAATTAACAGCTCTCTTACATAGAACATCGTGATAGATTCTTTACTTATTGAACTAGACTGAACCATCAATTGTAAATTCCTCCATCATTACCAAGCTATCCTTAGGATCGATTTTACGTTTGTTCATCGTATTATAAATTATTTCTCACATAGACAATTTCGGAATAATTTTCATAACTTACTTACCGGTGTGCATCTTTTTTCGATGCCGCCACTCTTTTTTCAATGAAAAACTGTCCAGATAGCAGAAGGTGGCGCGACGCTGCTACCTCACACGGATCTGAAGCCCAACTTCCGTGAGTACCAGTTGAAACGAGTTATCGTTCCTCTAAAAGTCTGAGGGATATATTAAATTTCGTGTTGATACGTTGACGTAACCTCTGCAAAATAAACATCGGAAATCCAAACTTCTTTTTTCACAGCCTGTCATAACTCGTATAATTTAACGTTACTCAACTTGAGGTGCATTTTTCAGAAAGCACCTTTCGCTGATTAAAAATCCGTACCACATTCCAAAAAATTTTCCTCCATAAGCAAAGATTTTTAGAAATGATTTCCTCTGAAAGAAGTTTTTAGCAAAGAGTTCATAACTTCAATTCAATTGAAGTACAAGACTTTCAAAAATCGAGGAAAGAAAGTTTTCCGATAAATTATTTTTTGAAGTGATAAGGACAGGAGAAGTTCGTAAGGAGAATCATTAAAGATCAATGCTCCGGTAAGTGCAGAGGCGTAAAAGAGAAAAATCTTCGAAACCTTTGACTCTGCTCCAGTGTTGACTCGGCAAACGGCCTGGTTTGTGCTCGTGTGATTGGATGACCTATCCATCCAACGGAACTCACCAATCCTTTGAAAAACTGTCAGAGTTTTATCAGTCAGCATCGTAGTCACTGAACTTCTTTGATTTTTCTGGGACAGCCTTGGGTACGATGACTTCTAGTTTGCTCCAGGAACATAACCCTTAAGTTTCCTATAGAGAGTTTTCGTACCAATGTTGATCAGTTTTCTCGCGAAAGCCCAATGTTCCATGAGGTTGACCAAATTAGTTTCAGCTCTGTCCTGATTTTCGATCGCAGTTCATTTCTAAAATAAAACATGGATTTATACAACTTATAACTTTTTAATAAAGTAATAAGTAACTTTATTCAGAGGACGTTTATTTACCAATGTTATGTTACGTTTGCTGAAATTTTTGCCACTTCTAGGCTCTGAACTGCGCATAGTAAAATGCAGCAATTGGTGTTGACGCCGAGGTAATGATGTACAGGACAGATCAAAAACATGTCGTTTAGCGCATGCATATTTTTTGAGGAGGGCCAAATAATGTTTAGTTATTGAGGTTAAAGACGAGCTCGGCACAGGGCTTGAGTGCATTGTGAAATATAGCGCGAGAGCACAAAGAGAAATGTGACAGATCATAAGAACAATCATGAGCGCTAATGCCAGTGTATTATTAGCATCAATAACTTGATTTGAGGTGCAATACCATTCACTAAAGAGTGAAACTTTGGCCATGGAATTCTGATTTTGATATAAAATTAAAGATGAAGTAACAAAATGTTCATGAGAGCTTGAAAGAAAGTCAACGGAATCATTAAACGCAGAACGTCACTCCAGGAAAGTCTGGAGGAATAATGAGTCACAAAAAAGTGTTCAGGAGCTATCACATCCGCTTGCATCATGATAAGAAAGAAAGTGTCAGCAAAATTTCGCTCGTGAGTCGATCTACCTTCTTGATGGCTGCACATGGCAAGAAATGAGGGCCCCGACAGAACTTAAAGGAATCAACGAGCACTTTTAGACGACTTTGCTCGGCTGACATGACTGACTGAATCCTCTTTAATTGCACAGTAATCATTACTGTATGTCAACCGCCTAGGAGCCTGAGCCTACGAGTCTTGGCACAAACTGATGCAAAGACTGTATTTCTTTTCATGGTCGAAACAATGTTGAAAAATAATAACTTAGGAGGTCAATTTTATTTGGGTCATTTTCGAGAAAATCAGATCTGACTACAAAAAAAAAGGGATACTCTCAATGTAAACTGCGGGAAATATCTGTGAAAAATAATCACTTGTTCCCAATAAGTGCCAAGCAGGAAGTCCTCAGCCGTCCAGGAAACAGAAAATAATCAAATATTTCTACTTCTTGAGAAACATAGAGGAGAAATTGTTTTACAATGTTTTAGGAAACAGTCTCAGATGCATCAAACATCACCTAACAAAATATTTCCACCATTTTCAGATAGGTTTCCTTCTCATTTTTGATCCAATGATGTTACTGGCATTTTTTCTTGAGCCATTGAAAGCCCCGAGACGGGATTCATACAGCGGTCTGGCCAGGCTCGTTGGAAGGGATGTCTTTTGCCACAGAAGCCTCACAGTTCGCTATCAAATATTGACGAGCTCGCACTTCAGCAAAAAGTCTGGCTGGGAACGCTCCTTGTATAGAAGACTGATGCTGCAACAAGATCAGTAGCCAATTTTTCATAAATTATGAGTCGAAGATTTTTCTAAAGAAGTGCAGTCGTCCGCACCAGGGAAAGAAATTAGCTTTGAATGAAAAATTGGGTGTTTCTCTGTAGATCCGGAAATTACACTAAAATAGATACTGTTAAAACTGGACTAAATGGAACGCGTTTACTTTCCTCTTCTATTGAATGATAAGGCCATGAAGAGAAAAATAATTAGAATGAGTCAACTTGAGATATATATTTTCATAACATCACTTTTTGTGCATGTTACGATCAACGATGTTGTAGTTCTAGTTTCACGGCGTGAAGCAAGGCTGAAATCAAAATTTCCTAAATCAATATCAGTTAGTAAGCTAGACTTGAGCATCATATTAACACGTCTAAATAATTTACTTGAATGACACATTGGAAGGATGAAATTTGGCTGTAAAATTTCATCAAGATACCATCTAGCGACGCGTAATCGTTCATACTATCAGGTCATCCCATAAGTTTTGTCCAAATTTTATCATTTTTTTAAATTAACGAAATTTAAAGATCATTTTATAATGTCTATACTAGAGCTGAACATTGTTTTTATGTTTAGATGCATTTAAACTGATCACATTTCATTTTACAGAACAATATAATTAAAATTTGCTTGATTTAAATCCAACTAACATGGAAGTACTAAAGAACCGTTTAAGGCACATAATGTTTTATGATTTGTAGAAAGAAAACTCAGCTACTCCTTCAGACTTCCATTTGTTTCGTAGCTTACTAAATCATTTGGAAGAAATAATTTTTGCAACGTAGGAAAAGGTTGAAACTTACATCAGTAAATACTTCGAATTAAATAAAAAGAATTTTACAGTTATGGTGTTAATAACCCTAATTGTTAATAGATGGAAGGGAGTCATAGATAATCAGAATAAGTACATTAATGATTGAATACTTAATGCACTGTATCATTTGGTCACCTGTTTTATTTATTGAAATTAGGACAGAACTTATGGGATAACCTGATGTATCCAGTCACCGATAAGAAGTTTTATATTCGAGTCATATTCTATTATATGAGCTTGCGTTGCAGATGAAGTAAACGTGAAAAGAATTGAATTTACTTCCTTAAAGTCCAATTGATTCCCAGCACTACTCCGTTTCCATGCATGTATGCACACGTAATATGTAGACCCAAGACGCCTGTTGACACGTGAAAATTTGAAGTTGTACCCAGTCAGGAATTAATCGTCTGACCGACGATAATTTACGTATGAATTTGCCGGTAATTTTCATCTTCTTCTACTTATAAACCGACGATATATCGTGGGAATTAGTGTCGCGAATGTCTCATATTATCATCTGATTACCGTCAAATCACCGGTTTTTACCGTAAATTTTGGACGATGACCGACAATATTAACCAGTTTATTCCCAGGAGTTAAGCGGTTATTATAGTCGGTCTTCGTTCGAAACTCACCATATTTACCGGTAATATAACGTTAAAAATTGGCTACTCTAACCACTATATTTCGGGAGATTCAGACGCAGTGCAACGATTTTTCGCAAAAATTGCGAAATGCTTCCAAAAACAATAAGCCACATCTCGTGAAACACATCTGTCCAATTAGCGTGAATTTGAAGACTTCACAAAAACTACCGAAATTCCATATTTAAATTCAACAAATTTGTTTAATAATGTATATATTTCATCAAGTTTCTCAGAAATTACGATAATTGAACAGATTAGTATTTCAGGGTGAGGCCTATTGTAACAAGTAACAATGCATTATTGGAAAAAACTGCGATGCAGATGAATGCTACAGTAAGAGGGCTCAAATTTTCGTCTTCATCGTAGAGCACGAGACCATCACGATAAATTTCACAATACAATATAAAGTCATTTCAAATCGCCACTGATTTATAAATCGGTTAAAACATTACAGATGCTCAATAAATATATTTATTTCAAAATCAACAGCTGGCATTTGACTATTGAAATAAATTCCCATGCAAAGAATTCCATCACAGGTTGTTTGTAAGACTCATCACTGCAAACACTACGTATATCACTTTCATTTAAAATTAACTACCACCACAAAAGGACTCATCAAGCAACCGATTACTGAGAAAATTTTACCAATTTTAAATTGAATTTGCGCACTACCATTCTTAGACATCAAAAATCTACAAAGACCAACCTTCTCAACCACTACACATCTTAGTCCTTTAATTATGATGAGGAGACGACAGGGCCCGCACTAATGCTATCGAGTCGCAAGTAGCAGAGGGCAGGTTATCCTCCAAAGCTATACCTCTTCAGAAGTTACCCTCCACCTCCCGCTTCCACGCGGCTCCGACATTTGTACTCTCTATAGAATTCTTAATTTACAAGACATTCACATCATAAAAAATAAACAACTCACATTTTTCAAATGGAACTTTCCCAGAAAACTGGTGCTATTAGGCACAGAAATTTTCGGAATGCCGATACCTCCTGTTCGATTAGACGAAATTAAAATCCGCAAAAAAAAATTCGACATGCATTGGGTTCTTTTTGGTACCAAAAATAGATGAACAGATGCCACATCAAATTAGTACGATCAGTAAATACTAGTCTTAAATGAACTCATTCATTCGTCGATGAAAATACTATTTTGACATCCGATTTTTGGCATTTCAGCCACAGAAATTTTCGAAATGCGGATGCTTCATGTTCAATAAAACCAAAATGAAATCCGAAAGAAAAATTCTACATACATTCCTTATTGGTACCAAAAATAGATGAACAGATCCGACATCAAGTTAGTACGATCAGTAAGGACTAGTTCCAAATGAACTCATGAATTCGTTTTAAAAAATATAATTTTGACATTCCAACCACAGAAATTTTCGAAATGCCGATACCTCATGTTCAACAATTTAAAAATAAAGATTAGATTAGATTATAGGTTAGTTTAAGCCTCCCTAACCGCTACAAAAAAAAATACGTTTAGAAGCGAGGAAGGAGGAAGGCACCATTTAGTATGGGTATTAGGGAATTTGGAATCTATGTAGAAGGGGCATAGAAACAGTGAGCTGAGAAAGAAGGTCATGAAACCAGACAAAGTTGAAGAAGAAAGTAGTAGGTGCTGAAAAACAGGACAGCAGTGAACCGAAAAAGGTAGTCCATAACATAGTAAAAAACATTTTAATTCAACAAAAAGAAGGCCCACGTAACTCTCAGCTCGGCCCCTCTCATATTTCCCTGGGAGCGCTAATTCCCATAGATACAATATTGGATCCCCCTGAGGGAACGACTAGTTCCAAATGAACTCTTTAATTTGTAGATGAAAATACTATCTGGACATCCGTTTTTTGACATTCCAGAAACAGAAATTTTCGCAATGCTGATAACTCATGTTCAATAAAACAAAAATGAAATCCGAGAGAAAAATTCTACACACATTGGCTCCTTTTTGGTACCAAAAATAGATGAACAGATCCTCCGACATCAAGTTAGTACGATCAGTAACGACTAGCTTCAAATGAACTCATTAATTCGTATCTGAAGATATTATTTTGGCATCCGTTTTTTTGACATTCCAGCCACAAAAATTTTTCGTAATGCCGATTCCTCATGTTTTTAACCTGTAAACTATTCCACGGAGGCCAGCACAAGAACAGCATCGTATTCGTGAAGAATTCAAGAGTTACAGAAATAAGGTAAACAAATTATATCCAACTCTTATCACGAGTCATCCTGTGTTAATAGCATGACAGCGAAAAATATGCGTTGCGATTGTAAACAGGTACTTTGAATTAAATGGAAAATTATTTCAGCAACAGATCACTTCAAAGTCGGCAACCTAGGAGCGATAGTACTTCATAAAGAAATTATATTTACAGGCACAATATATACAATTACACTGACGCCATGCTTTCAATAAATCTATTAATGTTAAAACTTTAGCCCTCGCTCCTTTTCTAGATCAGAGGAAACTTTTTGGGTGTTGGGATTAGGCCTGAGGATAGGACAGCAAAGTAACTGAGAGATACACCCTATTTTTAAGACTGCCGAGTCAGTCGCTCCTGAATTTTTCCAGCATGAAGGGTGACAGCGTCGACACGCATGGGGAAGGGGTGGGAGGCATTAGATCGAGGGTTTAGGGTTTTTTTGAAGAGACGGGGAGGGAGAAGAGGCGTTGCCCAGGGGAAAGCCCCCTCCGTCTAAACCCCGCTGAAGGGAGGAGTATCATAACCTGATGTCGACCGAGCTAGCAAATAAGGCGACTGAGAGTCGGTCAATGTAAGCGATGAAGAAGCAAGTAGACTTTGAGGAAGTGTACTGGTTTCCGCCGGCGACTTTTTTGATTCAAACCATCGTCTCTGAGCCAGCCCAATCGTTGCAACGACGCAGGACCTCTTGGATGGTTGACGCCTTTAGTTTCTTATCGTTACACACCCGACTGCAGCTAAAGCATCTGATAAATTGGAATACATTAGTAAATATAAACTGTTCAAATGATAACAAAATAAAATAAATTACCATTTGCAAAAAGGCTGTGTTCCAACTACCACTTTGTTCGGAGCAAGCCAGGCAAGCTCTACTTATGATCGCAAACATTTGGCCCATCTGGCTTTGGCTGCAATCAGATTTTAAATTTGATTTTTTTAAATATTTTTTTTAATATTGAACCTAAAGAGATGAAATTTGGTTTCCTGATAGGAAATGCAATTTTAAATCGTTTGTCTTCTATTAAAAAATGCGATTTTCTGTAAATAAAACGAGATGTTCACAGAAAACAAGATTTTAGGGGCGGTTTTTCAAAATGTATCTTCTCCTACAGTTTTTGAGTAAAAGTGAAAAATTTGGTGTCAATGGATGCGAAAGCACTTGTACATAACAAAAACTTGAATGGAATTTTCAAAAATTTTAATTTGAAATTAAAAACAAAAAAATTCAAGGCGTGCCCATTTTCGAAAAATAAGCTACATATGACGTCACAACTTTTGATCAAAAATGAATTTTGAATATCCTTTCAAGTTTTTGGAATTCCCACAACTTTCCGCATCCAATGATGCTAAAATCAATACTGTAGTTCAAAAACTGAAGGAGGAGATGCATTTTGAAGCCCCACATTCCGATCCTGCAAATTAAGGTAAACGAAGAAAAACAAAGCAACATAAACAATCTCAATTTTTCTTTATTACTATTGGTTGGGTCAGCTAGGACCCTTGAAATCATTACACAGTAATAAAGAGACATAAAAGATGACATAGCAGCGTCAAGCCGTGAAGAAAGTGCCAAACGGGTGGTGTAACATGATAAAATACCACTTCCCCATCCNAACCCCCGTAGAGTGCGAACCAATGAACGTACGAACTTCATTTTTTCACAGGATGTACCTGACATCTCACCCTTCCTATAGCAGCTAAAATCAATATCTCAATAAAATTCAACATTCTGGGGGTACTCTTCCCTCAACCTAACTTTGAATACAACACTTGATATCGGTACCCTATTGAACAGCTGTGCATTGAGGTTATTGATAATTTATTTTATAGGAAACATTGGACCTATTTGGATTGTTGAATTTGAATCAAATGATGTCGTGCGGATAAAACAGACTGATATTAAAACGTAACATTGAGGACTGACGTCCATGCTATGCTCAAATATATTGAAGAATAATCAATTCTTGAACGAAAAAACAGGTTATTCATATCAGCATTATATTATTGATTTTACCCACTGCAATGCAAATACGTTTTCAAACGTTGCAACTGATCTGCCAGAATTTGTTACAACAAATTTGCATCAATAAATCCCTTTATGTGCATTACTATACCGAAAGTTAATTATCAGTTAGTTTAAGCCTTCCTATCCGCAGCAAAATAAATGCGATCCAAAGAAAGGAAGGAGGGAGGCACCATTTAGTATGGAGTTAAGGGAACGCGGAATCTATGCACAAGGGGCATAGAAACAATTAGTTGGGTGAGAAGTTCATGAAAAAAAATCGAAGTTCAAGAAGAAAGTAGTAGGTGCTGAAAACATGACAGCAGTGAACCGAAAAAAAAGGTCTTTAACAAAACAAAAGCATTATAGTTCAACAAACAGAAGACCTAGATAGGTCTTAGCTCGGGCCATCGCATTTTACCCCTGGGAGAGCTAATTCCCATAGATACAATAGTCGTATCTTCCGGAGGGGCATTACTATAACGGAATGTTATATAAGATATTAGTTAGATAACATGCTAGTCTAAGCCTCCCCAACCGCTAAAAGGAGCGTTTCGACGAGAGGAAGGAGGGAGGCACCATTTAGTATGAAGATAAGGGAACTCGGACTCTATGCAGCAGGGACATGGAAACAGTAAGTTGAGAAAGACGTTCATGCAACAAGAAAAAAGTTGAGGAAGACGTAGTAGGTGCAGAAAAACAGGACAGCAGTGAACCGAAAACTGGTGGTCCTTTAACGTAACAGAAACATTCTATGTATTCCAACAAAAAAAGGTCTTCGTAACTATCAGCTCGGGCCCTCACAGATTTTCCCCATGGGGGAGCTAATTCTCATAGATACAATAGTTGTATCCCCCTGAGGGGAAAGAAATTAGTTGATGAACGAAAACAACTGTATGAGCATACACGAACCTTATATTAACTGACAGGAGGAATGCTCCTCGAAAGATTTTCATCCGTTGACGAGTTAGTCCTAACCCAGAGTATGACATTTCCAAGGCCACACCACCGTCATGACGTCATGATGAGCTGGTGTCGTGCAGACTGACGCCCACACAACGCTGAAGCTCCGTCATCTAGAAATTAAATAGACAATGTAATTGTGTGTGATAAATCGAAATCAAATGCGCACCACATTCTGGGAACTGCCTAACTGCAAAGAGAATGAAGCTTTGTTTTCAAAAACCTTTACCACACCGTATCATACTGAATGATGAATGACCAGGACATTTAGACATCTAAGTAGAATCGAGATTCATCCCGCTTTTACCCCACAGGAAAGTTTTCATGTGTGTTAAATTCTAAATAAACGGTGGATAGGCCAGTCAGTCCAGCCTTTGTGCAATAATTCCTAGCCTCTGAGGGTGAGTACTGCAAAGAGAGCCATCACAGCATAATATGTGTTATTCACTCTGGGAATGAAAAAATCTATGCGTGCAATCACCGACCAACTATACATTTTCAGAGTATATTTCAATAACTTTATACTAGCTGCCTACTGAATGCAGTTGGAAACTGGTCTCTTTGATGTCATTTCTGTAAGGAGTTTTTATGTTTATCCTTATTCATAAACAAAATAAGAATTTCCAAATTTATTCCACACACACAATATCCCTGTAAAGTAATTTCTGTTTATAAATGTACAGTGTTACATGTTCCTCATTAGAAGGAAATTCATTTTGAAATTTTATATTTCCACAGAAACCTCATAACAATTCAAACATAAGCACTTTGCAGGGTGTCTCATGATATTTCATTTTCAAAGTTAAATTCTTTTTACCACCTTCAACAGCAAAAAATGACTTCCTAATTTTTACATAATGAATGTTGTCCAAATGTCCAGGATGTATGAAATCATCCTATAACGAGCAATTTGAATCAATAATGCACACAATAACATGGGTTCAAAACAATTTCAAGGTGATTAATACATACAGTACTAAATTAAAATCTTATTACCATGTGAAGCATCCAACGCATAATTGCAAAGATGACACAAATTTTTGATGTGCCCACTCCCAAACGGACCCCAACAAATGTTTGCCAAAGACCCTGTCTTAACATCTTTCAATAATGAGAACAACAGCTCATTATATACAAAAAATAAGCTGGCTGGAAACTAGTAGACACAGGGAAATTTTCCAATCCCCTGACAGGAATATTTTCCCAAAACTGCAGCAAATATCTGATTCTGGGAGAAATTAATTTTTGAAAATCTTCAAACTCTATATACATATTTACTCTACTTACAATTTCAAGTGATTTATCCAACTTCATAATTTTTTACAATCCTGCCAGGTAAAGTAGATCCTTGAGGTCAATTTCACTACTCCTTAATTTGTTTTTTGCTGCTTTTCAAATTTTTCTACTTTTCACTACTTTACTACCTTGTAGACACCCTGTTATGGGAATGAAAGAAAAGTCCAAAAAGCAACATGAGGCATTAGTACTGAATCATAAGATTTAATACTTCATATTTCATCATGACAGGTCTTAGTTTACTTGAGGCATCAGCAAAGGCTTCATTGGGGGAATTGCATGAAAAGAACTTTTGTCTCCAGCTTCAGACTCAACCAAATCTGGATGGATTTCACTCACTGAATTTCCAAAGTTTTATTGATTGACTCTATGCTGTTTTCAATAGGAGTTTCACCCATTGAATTTTGACTGTTAAATGAAACAGATTTACTGAACAAGTCTAAGCGTTTTTCAGGAAGTGACTAAGAATTAAAGGGAACTAAGAGCTGTTCCCTTCATTTGCATTATTGGATGATTCTGAAATTAATCAATCATTAACACAAGGTTTGGAGACAGAACCAAGTACATCAGGGCAAGTGTGAAAAACTAGATTATTTATTTTCCAACTTTTCAACGTTACAAAATTTTTCCAGAACATCACGGTAAGAACAGTAGTAAGAAAAATTCACTGAACATATTTTTATTGATCCACTGTCAATAGTTGAAAAATTCATTAACTCTGTAGTCTATGAAAAGCCAAAGTTTGATGTACAAACATCATCCTCAGGCTGAAAATATGTAGACAAAATTTCCAGTCACAGAGATAAAATGCAAATCTAACACTCAAAGCCACATCAGACAGAGATTGTTTAGAAAATGACAGCACTAGAAAATGATTAGAAGCAAAATTTGTACCACAGCAATAAGTACTGGTATGACTACATCTATTAACCTTTAATTTAAAAACTCAATTTCATCTAAAATAGCCCAGGTTTTATACAAACAAGGTCACATTTAATTTTAAAAGGTCAACTCCATTTTAAAAGATCAACTCCATTTTAAAAGTTCAACTCCATTTTAAAAGGTCAACTCCATTTTCAGAGGTCAACTCCATTTTCAGAGGTCAACTCCATTTTCAGAGGTCAACTCCATTTTCAAAAGTCGACTCCATTATCGAAAGTCAACTCCATTTTCAAAAGTCAACTCCATTTTCAAAAGTCAACTCCATTTTCAAAAGTCAACTCCATTTTCAAATGTCAACTCCATTTTCAAATGTCAACTCCATTTTCAAAGGACAACTCCATTTTCAAAGGTCAACTCCATTTTCAAAGGACAACTCCATTTTCAAAGATCAACTCCATTTTCAAACGCCAACTTCATTTGCAAAGTACAACTTCATTTGCACAGGTCAACTTCATTTTCAAATGTCAACTTCATTTTCAAAGGTCAACTTCATTTGAAAGGTCAACTTCATTTGAAAGGTCAACTTCATTTTAAAAGGTCAACTTCATTTTCAAAGGTCAACTTCATTCTCAAAGGTCAACTTCATTTTCAAAGGTCAACTTCATTCTCAAAGGTCAACTTCATTTTCAAAGGTCAACTTCAATTAAAAAGGTCAAATTCAATTTAAAAAAACATCAAGTTCAATTTAAAAAACCTCAAGTTCAGTTTAAAAACCTCATGTTTAATTTGAAAACCTCAAGTTCAATTTGAAAACCTCCAGTTCAATTTGAAAACCTCAAGTTCAATTTGAAAAACCTTAAGTTCAATTTGAAAAACCTCAAGTTCAATTTGAAAGACATCAAGTTCAATTTGAAAAACCTCAAGTTCAATTTAATAAGCTCAATTTCAATTTTAAAAAGCTCAGGTTCAATTTATGAAAGCTCAGGTTCAATTTATATAAGCTCAAGTTCAATGTAAAAATGGTCAAGTTCAATGTGAACAAGGTCAAGTTAAATTTAAAAAAGGTCAAGTTCAATTTAAAAAAGGTCATTTTCAATTTAAAAAAGGTCAAGTTTAATTCAAAAAGGCTCAAGTTTTATTTAAAAATGCTCAAGAAAATTTAAAAAAAATCAAGTTCAATTTTAGAAAACACCAATTTCAATTAAAAAGCCTAAGTTCAACTTAAAGCACTCAATTTTGAAATAAAAATGGCTAAGTTGAATTTATAAAAGGTCAAGTACATGGGTATAGGTAAATAATTTTAGAAACATGAGCTTTTTAAAATTTAACTTGATCTGTTTTAAAATATACTTGACATTTCCAAAATTGAACTTGATCTGTTTTGAATTAAACTCGAGTTTTTTTAAATTGAACTTGAGCTTTTTAAAAGTAAAATAAGAAGGTGTAGGTAACAGTATTGCGCTAGGTGTATTACTAAAAATATATTAATACTGTTCCCTAATCTTACTGCAGTAGTACATGTTGCTGTGGTTCAAATTTAGTTTCTAGTCCTTTTCTCGTGCTGTCTTTTTTAACATTATAACTTTGTCTGATTAGATTTGCATTTTATCAATTTGACTGAAAAAAAATTTTCTGAACAATTTTAGGCTGAACATGATGTTCGTACATTGAAACGTCGCTTTTTATAGACTACAGAGTAAGAGAATTTTTTTGACAATTGACATTGTTTCATAAAAATATTTTGAGTGAATTGATTACTATTGAAACACACGATGAACTGGAATGATTTGGTAAAGTTGAAAATTATTACAAACTAATTCAAATTTGTCATTAGACTGAGAACAATCTTCTGAATTAATGATGCTCATGACATTCCTCTAATGCTTCTACTGCACAAGCAATCCAGAACATAATTTGAGCGTCTGCAAAGACATTGTAGATAGGTAATGGCATGTTTGCAAAGGCAAATTAGAAAGTAACTATCTGTACAAATAAGTTGGAGTGGATGTGAGAAAATTTTAAATTTAATTTTTCCCCAAAGACATTCCTAGTGCCCATAAAAAGTTTAATTCAGAAATACACTACACCTCATCTCTAAAAACACAGCTGAGGTGATTCAGAAAAGAATTTGTTAAGTCAACACATTTGTTAAAACAAGATCTTACCAACTTCATCATTTTTGACTATTTCATGCAGTTGGAAACTACCCTCTTTGATGCCCTATCTGTAATAAATTTTTATGTCTAAAAATATAATACTAATATGCATGTGCGAATAATTTTCAGCAATAAATTTATTACTAGAAAGTAATTTCCTGTAGTGATAACACAAGGTTATACTTTAAACCAGAAGGAAAGTCACTTTTAAAATTTACATTTACACTCACACTCATCCAAATAATTATTATACCAACATTTTGAAAATTGTATGATCCAATGAGAAACATTACCTTAGTATTCAATGAGTGAGCATTGAATGCTTCACATTTCATCAATATAGACCTTCCAGAGCTTAGCTTAGGCTATTATACATAGTAATCAGTAAATTTTCCCATTTCGAAAACAATATTCACCATCACGAACAAAAACAAAATTGACAATAGCAAGTTACCAAAAATTTCCAGAGAGTAACTATCAGCACAAATAAATCTGAGGGTAGAAAAATATTTTCAATTACAATTTTGCTCAATCCCTGATTTCGCTGGCCTGAATCAGCAGCTTGATTTAGTTATACACCCATTTTCATCCACACTATTTTAAGAAACGCAGCAGAAGTAAATCATAACAGTAATTTTAATGGTACCAAACAACTTACGTAACTTCTTTAAACCTTAATCCTTGTTTATTAAAGTAGAATAACATAATGTTAACTTTGATGTGTGTACACAAACGCACATATGAAAAGCAATTTTTCTTGTAAATGCACAGGGAATAATTTTGAAATCACACGTTACCAGTAAAACACATCAAAATAACTTGAAATACCTACATTAGGGAAATTAAATCTTGGTCCACATATTATTAGCTATGAAACAATTTCAAGTTTTAGACCTTAATACTTTGAAGCAATCTAAACAGTACCAACGCTCAAACTTGGACCACCGCAATGAACAACAACGAGCAATGTGATACATTCACTTTAGGTTAAGCTCAAATTCCAGTTGAAAATCACAAAGGTTCTAATAATCTTTCTATGTTGATCAACTAATTTTAAAATATTTCATTAATAAAATCTGTGAATTTATAAAGGTATGCTTTTAATTTTTTTGATTTGTTCGTTCATAATCACTTCACGTAAAATAATTTTATTAGAAAATAGGTCAGTAAGGTTTAGGATTGTTACAAATTCGAACTTGAAAAACAATTGTATTCTCGTATTCTAACTCTTTTCACACGAGAAAAATTTCAAAGCCTGAGTTATAAAATGAGTAGAGCCTGAAATACATTTAGTTTACTGGAATCAAAATATAATGGTGCTGGAATGAGATATTTAGTAGGAATGTTCACATTTCAAAGATCTACCATTATAGCCCTGCATATTTCAACTTCACAGTTTCACTTTTAATGTAATGTACAAAGAGTTAAAATTAAAACATTTGAAATCAAATTCAAAACATTTGAAGCATTAGGGAAAGAATTTGAACTTCATATTAAAATGTATAAAATCAAAATGCATAAATTTTGAGAAATACTTTATGCAAATCCAATTGAAATGTTTAAGGTACGAATTAATGTCTTCACTTTCGCAGTAAAAGAACTAAAGCTAAAATTACATCATGTGAAGGTTACGTAATTCATGTAATTTCATTTGACCACGAGTAATACATAACATGCTTTTATCTGACTTGTCCTTGATTAAACTTAGACATGGGCTGTCTATCATTGCCGTTAATATCAAATTATGAAGTATGGTCTGAAAAACAACCGTAGTTTTACCGTCGTATTTCTACGGTAGGAATGGCAGTCAGAAATCGACGGTTATTATCGGTCATCATCGTCGGCGGGCATTTTTAGCGTCTAAAATTACCGTTGATCACTAGTAATATATACACCGTCGGAATACTTCGATAAACGATGAAAACCGATTATAATTACCGTTTCGCCGACGATAAAATTCTGACTGGGTAGGCTATTAACAGTGCATAACTTCCTTTTCATATATTTAGAGAACAATTATCTTCTTTATAAACGGATAAGTGTGTAAATGACATTTTGAAAGAGTTGATTTGAGCATCTTGAGAGAAAAGCGGATTTAATGTTTTATTTAGAACTGTTATAAAAATGATTTAATTTAAAATTTCGTGCTCGTCCAAACTTGACAGAATTGTCCATTAAGACTCTTTCTCCCCCATCATATTAAGATTTTCACCAGGTAATGGTCGTGACTCCTGCTATTTTATGATTTAATGGTGAGGAATTAAAAATAGCTCTGAAGTCTAATCCCACGACAGTCGAAGACGAGGGAATGAAATTCTCTTGAAATCTAAATTTATGCTGTTATCTATTCATGCTCGTCATAGCCGTGTGTGTAGCAGACCTGACTACGTGCGTGGAGACCCGGGTTCGAGTCTCGGCGCTGTTGGCGATTTTCTCTGTTGGGTATAGGAGAAAAATTCTAAGCACAATACCTCACTCTACCCAGGTGTCTGAAATGGGTACCGGTCTTCGACCGGGGGAAAGCGTCATGGCGTCCTGGTGTTAGTTATAAGGCATTTGAAAAACCGATGGAAAAGGTGATATGTATCATGCTTCAATTGGAAATAAAGCATCAGTAGATGCCGATGTTTGTTTTTCAATTCGGAATACATCAACGTAGCTAGGAGTATAATTTTATTGTTGCCTAAATCATAGAAATACTTTTCATTTCAGTAGAACCAAATCTACAATCTCAATTAGTTACATACATCCTTTTTTCAAACCAGGCAAAACGAGTGAAATTCGAGAGCAGGACTGTGCTTTATCGAAACAGGATTCTCAGAGGAGCATTTACATACACAGATACTGCAGGTCAATGAACGCCACTTTTTTTCCTTATATTCTACATACGACCATAACTGGGGAAAGTGAACCTGTGGTTAAATATTTTGTGGGACAAAACGATGTAAAGTTAGTTCAGAGTTGTGTAACTGAAATGAGTATTCTGCTTTACTCTATGTTCCTGAAAATAATCGAAAAAATGAGCAGTGTATGAAATAGTACTGTGTGTGTGCCCTCTGCAGTTGTCCCTGATCTGAGAATGATCTTATGCAGCAAGCGATTTTGGTTTGAAAATCATAATTCCTAACAGTTGCTTTTCCAATTTCTAAGTCTTACGAAATCATTTCCGTTCTCCACGTGATTAAATAGGAAGAATATCGTAAACGATTTTCAGTCAAACACTCAACCCATAAAATGTGACGTTTCAACGTCACATACATCATCCTCAGGTAGAAAATGTTAAAAAAATATATAATAATACTCTCAGAAGTGTAAATCTGATACTTAGGTACATCAGACATAAAAGAAATCACTAAAAATCAAAGTATAAGATAATTCACAGGCAAACTTTACGCCGCAGGAATATGAAATCACAGTACATGACGGCTAGACAACATATCAATGCACAACAATTTTATGTTCTTGGCATCAAAGACACATTGAAGTGGGCAACCGAGTGGATGTTTCCAATTTCTGAGCCTCAGTCCTATTGAATAATTTCAGAGCAAAAAAATATTCACATTTTCGAAGAGGTCATGTTTGAGTTTGTGCATGAACAATGCGTCTATTATTTTAACATTGAAACCTGTATATTTTCAGTCAGTATTCTGGAATCGAGTGTCCCGTATGAAAAATGTAACAGGAGCATTAAATAGATTCTTGAAGTATCTAGCAGTTGATTAAAATCGGAGGAATAGATCTACAAATCTTTACGAGTAAATGTTATCGGCGTCCATTTCGATTTCCATTTCGATGTGCGACACTGGTTTCTTGTTAAAATAAGGTTCCACTCTGGAACCAAAGAGAATTTCTTGCCCTAACTTCAATGAGAATTAAATGCCCCTTAACCCACTAGAACGATACCTAACTCATGGTAGTGTAATTTCAATTCTGGAATAGTTTCATATCACTCCATGCTTAGCATTTCTTTATTTCAATAACATATACATTTTTTGAATATATGTTGCATATCCTGACACGAAATCAGAATGACCTCGGAGCTGGAGGAGGGAGTCGTCCGGGCGTTCGCTTAAAAATTTTGCCACCACCACATTGGACGCTCGTCAGTGAGACCTGTGAGGGGATTGGAAAACCTCTTTTCTCAAGCTCTCGGAGAGTCGACTATGACTAATTTGTATTTTTGCTCCGTAGCCCAGGACATCTCTTCACGTTAATCGATGAAAAAGCAAATCTACAGAAAATGCTGGTTTCGATGGGGTTTCCAGTTACTATTCTGTTTGAATTTTAATTATCGCATCTCCACCTGGAAAAAAAAATTTACGCGTTAGATGTTGTTGATATAAAAAAGAATTCCCTAAAATTTGTTTATCGTATAACACATTTGAGTTTCTAAAATGAGTCGAATTAGACTAACGCTAAAAACAAGTGCATGCTTTTTTCGCGCTGTCATGCGTAAATTTTAAACTTAGCCCTCTTATCACTTCAAATCTCAATTATTTCCCATGTCGCTCAATTTATTGGTTTTTGCCTTAAACAGTATTTTTGTTGATAACCACATCGGTTTTTTGACATGAGAATTGTAACGAATAAAGCGATCCCAAATAAATTGAGAAATCAAACACTCTAGATTATTACCTTTTTGGGTATTTTAAATTCTGTAGCCACATTTTTTTCTGCATCCTAACTGATTATTTTGATCTACGGGAATAAATATTGTTCTACTTACTTTCATTGATTAGGAATCTAGCATAGTTTTAAAATACAGTCTAATTAATTTATAAAGAATGTTCACTTAAAAACGATTCCCATTGATTGGTCCACCAGATAACATCACATTTCGAACGCATCGCCTTTGGAGAATTTAAGACTGCATATTAAATAGTTGTATTTTAAACTGGAGGCGCATTAAATTTAATACGGTTTCAGAAGTAAATTTTTTAAAATGGGGATAAGATCGAGATGTCTCGGAGTGGTGCGACTGCCTGCTCATTAAGGCAAGGCTACGCTATGCATTTTTTACTGCGCAACTCTGAAGCATTTTTTACCCTCTGAGAGTGACTAGATGCACGAGCGGCTACACTATGCGAGGCAGCGGGGGTTAGTTGCACGCGCGGCCCGGAGAGAATAAATGTTGATGAAGGTGCGCTCTGGTCAGTAGCTGTCGTATGTGCGATAGGGAAGAAAAAGAAATTAGATGAAGAAAGAAACAGGAACGACATGAATGACTCACGCTACCTGTCTATTTCCTTCATGTATAAGTAATTTACAGTCAATCAAAGACATAACTACCCAACCATGTTTCATAGTGACGAATACTAATTTCCGTTTAAGCTATCTAATTAACAAGAATCAGGGTTGATTTACTCGAGATTAATAACTGATAGTAACTTGAAATTTAATTCATATTTAAAAAAATTATACACGGTATTCAATTTTGATTATATTTTTATTTACTAAAGTACAAATGCTGTGGGAGGAATTATAAAACTTTTATACTTTTTATATATAAATGAAAAATAAACATAACTTACCTGAGCGACTACTTGACTATGCAAATTTGATGTTGACTGCCGGCTCTCTGCTTCATCATTAAGAAATGACAACATATCATAACAAGATAGGGTCGGTCGCTGTACATCCTCTGTGCCGTTTTTTTACATGCGTAACATTGTATTTGGCTTATAAATACTGTGTCCTTAATATGTTAACTTTTTTTTTATTAAATCAACTGTCAATGCATCTCAGAGTCTAGAGCCGTTAGTATAGTTTTGTAGGCTAATTCTTATAAATTTACATCTTTATACGTAGAATTTTTGACGTTTCAGAGGCATTCCTTTGCTTTCAATTTGCCTCTGAGCTTGAGCACCAGCTTGCGTGGCCAATCACTCATTGTAGAAAGCGCAAGCAATCAACAGAAGTGCAATAGAACACTCCATGATAAAGTGCAACTGCAAAATGGAAGAGCTGTCGAGCGATGACCTTGAAATGATGTGTAGTTCACTCCTAACTACGCGCTACAGATGCGTGCTGCACAAGAAGACGCGTCAAAAACCACACACCATTGAAGTTCATGCAGCACTCGTGAAACTGACATGCATGCTTCAAATTTGGGCGAGTTGCGCAGGAGTTGCACGAAGAAACGCATAGTGTAGCCGCGCCTTTATTAGAACGACAGTTCACACTCAAACCGAGGAGAATTTTTTCCCCAACAAAAGTGAAAATTAAATGCACCTCAAGCCTCTTGAAAATTGTCTAGTTCTTGGTTTTACAATATCAATTGAAATATTTTCTCACAATTTCACTAGGTTATTTTTCTCATTTCAGCTTTGCAAGAATACGAGATGCAGAAGGAAGGGCTTCACCACACCGTTTTCCTTCATGTTCAATAAATAACAAGAGATCGTCGAAAATCATCGATTGAAAAAAAAACTTAAACACGTTAGAGTCTTTTTCGCTGAAGTCAAACCGATGGGAGAAACTGTAGAGAACTTTTTTGACCACAACAAAAGTTCAGCACAGTTTAACGAACCCACGGAAGAACACTCAAAATTTAACGCAGTGAAATTTGCATGGACAACAGCTATTCACGATCTTTCAAGCTTTGTCCCTCCAGAATGGGATTCTCTCTTTTATACTCATATCAATCAGAAAGTACTAGATAAATACTGCCAAGAAATATATGTTAGGGCCAAATCTATTTTACACACCACATGAACATGCAAGTATTGATTCCTAGCACATAATATTAAAAAGTTGTTTTAGAAATTATACGGAGCTACTGATTTACTTCCACTTAATTCCTTTAAAATTGGCGCCAACGCTGTGGCAGCTAATTTGACGTAATTGGCATGTCACTACTAGGATCAGACGCGGAGATACAAAAAGCACTGCTAGTGTTCAGCGTGACTGTCCTTAGCCATGACTGCGGGGTATGTCACATTTCACAATGTCGTAACATGGGATGCAATTCTCGTATAACCCACCAGTTTTTAAATTTTGATTTTGTCTCACTGTAGCTAGACTGTAGATGAGACGCCAAGTAATATGCCATTTAATATTTGACTTAACATGCACGTCTCACCATAAAAACTGGAATAAATTTTTTCCTGTTGTTGATATAAAGGATTCAATACGTCCAATCCCTTTCACAGAGATGAGAACTGCGTTCGTGTCCTTGGTCATCTTGCTTATGGGCGGAAACAATGCAACCAATAGCATCTTTTGGAGTAGTTAACTGCGCTTGAGGTAAACTGGTGGCCCTAATTTATTAAGGGTGCTATCTTCATCAAATCTACACCTATAGCATTTTCAGCGTCAATTGGACTTCGAAATATTATCTTATCGCCATGAAAATATTATCATTGAGTTCCCTTTAAAAGCACTTCCCACTTATCATTGAGTTCCCTATACTAGCACTCTACTTTAAATCGAAAATATCAGGATTTAATTGAGTCTGAGAGGCTTCCCATTGTTTATAGTTATCAAGTAACATTAAAACTGTTATTGTTTCTAATTCTTTCTTAGTAGGATTTTGCGTACCCGTTTCGTCTCATTTTCTGTATCACCCATGCTTGGAGGGCCGGCTGTAGCTTCACCATAAACAGGTCTGTTATCTGCTCTTCGTGGTTGTTCTCCAACACGTTCCCCGACTGCGCTTCAGGGACCCTGTTTTGCAGCCCTGTTCGATAGGCTCCGTGAAACTCCATCTCACATTATAATGAAATGTTTCAATGTACCACGGTTCGTAACACTATGTAAAATTGTTTGGAGCACATAAGATGAATAACTATGTGCTAAACCAATCAAAACTAAGCTTTTCCACTCGGTGAAATTGTTTTTCTCCGCGTGGTTGAATGACCAAGAATCGTTCACGAATCATTTCAGAATATTTTAAGTGTACTAGAACACCAAGCCTAAAATAATTTCCTCACATGCGTATAAAATAAGAATTGACACCTAAACGATTGCTTGATGAGCATGTTTGAAAAAAAAATCCTCTCTTGTTCACGATTTACATTTTAGATCTCATTGAAAGCTAGACTACAATTTATATGAGCATATTACCATTAATGCTAGTTTGCGCTTCAATTTTACATATTTTCATACTCATTAGAGGTTGAGAACAATCCAGGCGTAATGCAAATTCACATCTAAGTTATAATTTTGTTATACAGGGTGTTTAGAACAAGAAGTACAAAATTGTACCACAAGTAGAAAATGGCCAAATAAACATTTTTTCTTCTATGAAATTTTTCGAAAAAATTGTTTTTTTTTGAGACATTAGCTTTCATTGTTTTAATTAACGAATCAAATTCAATTACCTAATTCCTCGCAATATTGATTTTGAATTTACGTTACAAACACAGCTATTCTATGAGAATTTACAATAAAATTTAGTTTGAATGAAATTTAGTAAAAAGTTTAAGTAATTAGATTTCAGATGGTGATCCTGCACACTACCATTTTAGTGTCTGAAATTACCTGAAAGGTAAATTTCCTAATAGGTGGATCGGACGAAATGGTCCTATTGTATGGCTTCCTAGATCTCCTGACATGACCCCACTCAATTTCATTTTTTGGGGACACATGAAGAGCCTTGTTTATGCTACACCCATTGAATCTTACAATATCTAGACGAATGCCCTGCAAGGTAATGTAACTAAAGGCAAAATAGGCTCATTTTTTTCGTTTCAAAGACACTTTTCCTACCGCGATGTAGGCCTCCCTAATCTACAAATTTTGTAGTGCACAATGTGCATCTGAGTACGTCGGTTTGACGTCTCTAGGCTGTAAGGTGGCTGAGCATCGAGGTGGGAGTACCCCACAGGAAATACTTTATCTAGTCCTTCCCATTCAGCTATTAGGGATCATTCAGAGCATTGAATAACATATTCAGTAATATCAAAATTCTTAGTAGATCTAAATTTTCCTCTGATTTAAGGATTTTAGAGTCTCTATTCATTTTAAATAATGAGCCGATTTTAAACAACGAATAGTTAAAAGGTAGTTTTTAAGGTTAGTTATTTCTATTTATCATCTTTCTAATTCATTTCATGTTTTTCTAGGAGCATTTATTTTGCTGAAGTGAGCGAATGCTCGAAACGTTCAATTTTATTGTTCAACTCACAATTATACATTCGAGTAAACGTTTTTAGGGTATTTTTAGTTGTTTCCTTTTTACTCAAAAAATGAACAGTGAAATGAAATAATGCAAACTATTAAGAGTAAGGGAAAATACAGTGCATGACGTTTTTGGCCTCTTATTTTCTAACCTACGTTTAACGATCATTAGAGTGTATTCCTTTTGAAAATAACGAATTTATAAATTATATTTCATTTATCAGAAACTTAAAAACGAAGATAAGCAAACCATTGACGTGTTCAGATATATTTCATCGAGTTTTCATTGCGTTACTTCATTTTTAAATTTTCTGTTCAATACTATTCATACTTATTTGATCGCGCAAATGATATCATTGATCGGATCAAGACCGAATTTCATGAGTCGTTTTTTTCAAATTGTTTGATGCAAATAAATTTTGGGCTAGAATCAACCTGAAAAAAGTTTTCAAGGCTTTTTTGAGGTATTATTTCCTCGTTATTATTATTTTTCTTTCATTTCGATTTCCGTAATTTTGCTTTTTACTCCATTTTTCCTTTTGCACTTTCGTGACTGATTCTCCTCTTGAAATAATGGCTATCACTTCAACTTGATTTTGAAATTAATTAAATTAATGTTTGAAATTAAGGCCCTATTACGCAGGGCAATTATTGCTCCTGGAAGCAGCGACGGATGCTTCTGAGAGGAACTGACTGCAGTTGCTGGGCGAGTCCTTGCTTTCGCGCTTTTCAGAAACCTCGAGCAGCCAGAGCAACGGAGGCGGTGCGCAGTGTTGCCAATTTAGCTCTTTTGGAACCAGATCTGGCATCTTTTTACCCCAATTAGCTCCTAGTTTTCACCATCTGGCATCTGGCACCAAGTCTGGTTCCAAGAAAAATAATGCAGCACATTTTTAGTATCTTTTATGTACATGTTTGAATTAACTTCGAAAGGTTTCGTTGAATGTTAGTTTCAATACTTGCATTGCCGGCCAGCTTTGACAGAGTTGTTACGCGTTAAGACGATGTTTTAACGAAATATCGGTTCAACGACGGTTTGTCCGTTGTCGGTTTTCTGCAGTTTTGTCACCAGTGTCATTATTATACCATGGTCATTGTCACAGCCGTAGTCGACAGCATTCGACAATGTCGTACTGAAGAGTTGTGGTACAGGTTGGTGTTGCTGACGAATAAATTTGTCGGATGTTTTGTGCACATAATAATTATTCAACCCCACGTTCAATTTCCCTCTTATTAAATAACATCTGTTTGAATGCATCTTTCTTCTCAAAATAATACAAACAACCCATCAAAATAAGTGCAAGCGTGAAAAAATCACTCCCAAAGGCTCATAAAAGAATAGTTGCAAATGAAACAATTCGAAGTGATTACGTGAGGTACCAGGAGATAGTTCAAAAGCTAACTGCTTATTTTGCAGATGTGAAATAGGTACAAAATATAGTTTACTAACAAGACACGCTGAAACAACGAAACATGTAACATCTGTGCCTTTCAACAGTATCCACTAACTCAATTCTTTAAACCAAAATCTAATGGGGCTGCATATGTTGAAGAAAAGCTTACACTTTATTTAGTTTTTCACACGTCAGTCAACACCTGTGACCATTTGATAGATCTGGTCAAGCATGTCGTGAAAGGTAGCAAAGTTGTATTAAGGATAAGAATGCATGGAAGTAAATGCATTGCTGTGATAAAAAAAGTTCATGACCTACTCTTCAAAGATAAATTGGTTACAGACATGATATATCTGTGCATAAATTTTTGAACATTTTAATCAATTATTTTAGTGAAAGCCTGAAAAAACTGGGTCGAATCTTTTGAATTCCTATTGAAAGACTAATTCTGATGCATATAGCATTGTTTACGGATTGAAAAGTGAGCTTGAAAATTGAACATAACTAACCTAATTGCCATAGGTACTAGCAATGCCAGTGTTATGGTAGGAGTGTGTGTGTGTGAACAAAGGTGTGTTTTAAGAAGTTGAAAGAGGAAGTTCCCTCAATAATTCTGGTGAGATGTGTGTCATTCGCTGCAATTAATAATCACAGAAACGTATAATTGCTTTGCCTACTCTTTTTACAGACAGAGTGCTCACTGTAAGCTTTGTGAAGTTATCAATGGCCATCAAATTTCACTTAAAATGATGAATAATAGCTGTAATATATTAATAAAAATGTTTAGCTCTTTTTTTAGCACCAAGTCCAATTATTTTAGCTCTTTTTAGCATTTTTTTGTTTTATATCGGGCCGGAACAGTGCTCGACTGACCGTCGTAGAGTAAGGATGGTTGTGACACCGCCTCCCACTGAGCCAACATAGACTCTGTCCGCCATTCAATAGGTAGTCGAAGGATTTAATACTTTGACTGCAGCAACTAAGTATTAAGTTCAACACCAAACTCAAATTTTAGGTCAATTGTAGTTAACTATTTTGAAAATACCAAATATGAAGTGGATCGTGCCTTCATTTAGCTATGATTCAATATTTAGAAAAATTGAGTTTGCGACTACTAGTCGGTCAGCAGCATTATGAAAATTGCCTCCGTGTACCACCGGTGGCGCACGTCGCAGCCAAAGTGTTAATAAATGTCCTATAATATGGAATGCTATTAAGCAATTAAGTATCATTTAAGACACAATTAGTCGAAATTTCTGTACAGAATAAAGCGGAATATAACCATTTACCATACATTCGTGATACGTTTCATTTTCAATTGTTGTCACTTTTCCATTATAGTTGAATGCTTATCAGGTAGTATTTTATGATAAATGAACTGATCAGAAATTTAAAAATAATAAACCATAGGTTTGTAAGTTTAATCAGTTCAGCTGAATATGATGTAACTATTAAATCTATAAAAAAAAAATTGAAAAACGTTACTACCTGCCACAAAAGTGACAGGAAAAAGAAGCTTGACTCTGTGAAGTCCGGTAACTTTATGTGCATTCATTTTAATTTTCTAACAAAAGTAGCGAGTTGAAAAATAGGCAATTTCGTATTCGGCTTTCAATGATCAAACCATTTTAATATGTTTTTTAGCCTTGAACCTAAATATATCAATGCAGCATATGAATGAACTTAACACTTTGACTGCGACGTGCGCCACGGGTGGTACACGGAGGTAATTTTCATAATGCTGCTGACCGACCAGTTGTCGCAAACTCAATTTTCATCAATATTTAATCAAAGCTAAATGAAGGCACGATCCAGTTCATGTTTGGTATAACCAAAATAGTTTACCACAATTGACTTAAAATTTGAGTTTGGTGTTGAACTTGATATTTAGTTGCCACAGTCAAAGTGTTAAGTAATTTACTGTTTCTTTTGTTTATTTCTGTGCGGTATAATAACACGAATTATTATATTGAAATGCAAATATAAGCTGTTAAGAGATGTTAACAATTTATAACACAATTTTGATGTTTTTAATAGTGCGTTTCATATTGATTCTCATAAATTCAAGATTAGTTTCATAGAAGTTAATAATACATCGAAGTAATTAAATTGAATCCATAGTTGTATGACCCTTCAATCTCATCCATTTTTAGAGAATAAAGGCAATAAATAATGTAAGGGTATTCAAAAGCGTAAAACAGGATCCAAGTTTTGTATGCGTTCTTAATACTTTTTATTTAATGGTGAAATGAAGAAGTCACATGCCGCAGTCACTGCGAGCTATAATCTACCTCTGCAATTTGCAACGCCCCACTGGTTGCCTTGTCTGAATACTCTGCAGGCATTCCACGCTCGTCAATCTTTGTACCATAGGCTGGCATGGATTTTACCCTAGAATGCTCCTTGATTACCCTAGAAAATGTAAATGAGGGCAATGTAGTAATTACCGTGTGCGTGCACATATACCCCCTTCACCCCATGCACCTCCTTACCTATTTAAGAGCCGGCCATTCAGGCATTGGCGCTAATCGGTCCGCGCCCTCTGTATCTGTATCATCACCTGTCCGCCTCCGTTCGTACCAAGTAAACGTATACCGAAAAGAAGTGCGTTTCTCAACTCTTCCAAGCAGACTTCCCCGTGGCCCCACGTTTGGGCGCGATAACCGTATAGTCTTCCATAATACAATTGGCTTAGCCCTTAATTACGTCACATAGACAGCTTTTTAAAGCATGTGGAGATTCGTTAGTTAATCAATGAATGATTTGAACCCTTTTATTATGTGAATGTGAATAAAATTACAACAGCCTTCCATTACAATTACAAAAGATATTTCGAAATGGGATCGATAAACAACTCAAACAAACACACAAAGCACTGTGGTCAACAAAATTGAAGTACAGGGTTACATAACTAGTGTTCACAAACAAACATGCTTTATTGGTTTATTTTCAATTCAAGTCTGATACATATCACCTTGTACATTGGTTTTTCAAATGCCTTATAACTAACACCAGGACGCTATGACGCTTTCCCCCGGTCAAAACCGGTTCTCATTTCAGACACCTGGGTAAAGTGGGGTGTTGTGCTTAGAATTTTCCCCAATACCCAACGGAGAAAATCGCCACCCAGCGCCGGGCTTCGAACCCTCGATGCCCGCACGGAGGCAGGTTCTTAAGCCGCACGGCTTTGACAAGCACAACATGAATAATAATTGATCCAGAAATCAAACAACAAATTTTGAATGAAAAAAGCAGACCTATGTATCATTTTTTCCGCTCGTTGTATTGAGTCACGTCACAAGTTCAAAACAAATAAAAAATGAATAAGCTCTACGTACGTTGTAAAGAATAGCCTTACAATATGTTCAAATAAGAAAAAGCCTGACTTAATACAAATAATTTTTAATCTCCAGGAAGCTATTCTACTCCCATAAAAAAAAGAGTTTTGCGAATACAAAGTTCAAAACCATAATCTACAAGATAATAAAACGCTATCACGCTTTCCGCAATTTATATTTCCAAGGTATTGGTATTACAAAAGGTTCTGCACACGTGGCATTACTTTTCACTTCATTAATTGCCTAAATTAGATTGGTATTAATTGGACAATTAGATGCAGTGAAGCACTCCATGCATCAAACAACGGACGGTTTCATTCTTTAAACTGGTTCTTTATGAAGTTTTGCTCAAATTTAATTTGCTGAAAAATCGTTCAACGGAAACGTTTGAAAATAGAAAGGCCAACAAATTTGAAAACACAATTTTAAAACTTGGGTAACATGAGAGCCCAATGGCATTTTTACGCCTAAGCAGCGTTTCTAGGTAATTAACGGCCGACATGTCTGGTGTCAATTGTTCATCCAAGTAATGTTTTCGATATACTTCCTCACGACATTTCTTATCGAAAAACTTTTTCATTAGAGGAATTTCGTCTAATATACGTATAAGATAAAGATTTTGGAGTCAGTGTTGAAGCATTACGCTGATTCAGACAGCGTACGAGGTCATGCACAGGAACCTCGGCGAAAAGCCTTTTTTTGGATTTAAGAAACCGCTTCAACCAAGAAGCATATGCAATTAGTAAAAAGAAGCTCTTTCTCTTGTGAATTAATGCCAGTTATCTCTGACATTGCTTCAGTTGATGACATACCAATGTATATGGTCTCGAATGGCCGGTCGGTTCGAATCGTCGGTTGTTCTATTTTCATTTGTAATTTTCGCGCTCAGTAGAGATCTAAAACCCGTATGGCGTGTAGTAGTGTAATCTACCACATGCCTTACGGGTTGTGTTTTTAGATCGCTACTGCGAAAATTGAAAATTAGCATAGAATCACCGACAATTCGATCGACGGCCATTCGAGACTTACCCTATCACCTACTGGCACAAAATCATTAGTGAGTGTTGAATGAGATGGATTCAGCAAAGAAATGGTGCATTCTTCTTCAAAGCCACAAGCATTAAAATCTAAACATAAGCTACTAATTAGGTTGTAAATTTCTGATCTCATACAGATTAGCGATATTCGGAGAGTCAGACCGAAACAAGGTATTAAATGCATTCAATTTCCCCAAATTGAAATCTAAGAACTCTAAATAAGCGCGGGTTAGCTTGCGGTTTAAGGGCCCTGACAGACGAGCGGATTGGCCGCCGCGGGTGCAAAGCGGGTCAGCCGCTGCGAAACCGATTTTGAAAGAGTTTATATTGATTTATAAGTAAAACGCTGGCTTTTACATATAAATCAGCGTTTTACATATAAATCAATATAAACTCTTTCAAAATCGGTTCCGCAGCGGCTGACCCGCTTTGCACCCGCGGCGGTCAACCCGCTCGTCTGTCACGGCCCTTAAGCATTGGCTATCATGTCATTTACCTGCGTTGGATCGCTAAACGATAATTCAACAAAGTAAAGTGTGAGCGCACCCCATTGCTCCAGCAATAATATTGTCGTACGCAAGCTTACAAAGAAACTGCACTCCGCACATTGCGAACAGAACCGCAACTTGTTCAGTACCGGTATGGAACATGTTTACTTGTGCTATATTCACGAAAAAAATGTTGATACGTTCTATCTTTGAATTAAATGTCTTCTGCTCAATTAATTTTTATTTGGGGTATTCAACTCTAGTTATTGACAATCTTCTATTTTTTTTCATGATTTTTAATAGCCAGATCTGAAATATAGATTTTACCCTAGATTATGCAATTTTCCCGTTTACCCTAAACTGTACCCTAAGAGGGGTCTGATTACCCTAGACTAGGGTAATTACCCAAGGAGTGGAAGCACTGTAACTCTGATAGCGCACTCACAAGTTGCGTCATTTCAGTTGTCGTAGTCGTAGTCGTGTTGCTCCGTGTAATAGGGCCTTTAGGCCCGATAATCCTTTTAGCTCGACGGGGTGTGTCTTCAGTTGTTGGAATGTGCATCGAGGTTTGGATCATCAGTTATAATGTTTGCTTCTACCTCTGGTCGTTGTCACACGAGTATGCAGTTCAACTACCAGCTTCATTTTACAGGATAGCGCGACTTAAATTACTTTCATTGCAGCATCGCAGACATCAGCAAAACGCCTCCGTAGTTCCGGTGCTTGTTAGTTAGTTTAACGGTAGCATTAATTGGCCAGTTTTGCTACACGACCGCCGCTCAAACTGTTCTGTGGAGTGGCCCGGCTTTACGGTTGTACTGAAACACACTCCAACGTACGGGATCTGCACACTAGACTAGGAAGGGTCGTACACAACTTAATAAAAACAGGCTTTCCTAAGTGGCAAATTTTACTTTTCAAAACTTCAAATTTAAAAGCATCTGAACGACCATTTACACTTAACTTCCATTACTCTTCTCGTGCGAGTGTGCCAATGAATGTACCGTGAAGATTGGGATATGATATGAATTAATTTTTATCATTCAAATGGCGAAAATCTTCGCTGAAAATAAAATTGAATTGCCAATTACCTTTCTAAACGTCAGAAGAAAACTTGTATGAATTTCAAAAAGCATCACTCAACACATTTGTGATTATAATCATATCAATTTTTGTTTCAGGCGTGAAGTAAACTGACGTCTAATATTTCGTTAAATGTTAGAGTGAAGGAAAAATTACGAAACTAAAACCAATAAAGCAAAACTTGTGTTCATGTTCGCTTCCAGAATCGTGCATATGATAACTAAATTTAGGAAAATATTTCATTAAGTCCGCTGGAGAATTTCCCATGAAGTTCACATCGCAATACCTTGTAACCTTGAGAACATTTGACTTTCATAAAATGTCAACAGCCTTTCTAGCCGGCGATAAATGAGTTAACACTCACGGTCTAATCTAATATCGGTGAGAAGGCAGTACAGTCTCTAAAAGAAGGATTTTGAAATCAACGTTACATGTATACACTGTACCCACCACCAAGAAAATTGAGAACAAGGTTGGAATCTGGAGCCCCCGGCGATTAAATGCGCTTTAATTAACACCCACGTTAACATAACTATCAACGCTAAGTTTCACTACGAAGACTCGGCACATCACACTGATGTTAACACAGATGCTGGGTTGAGATGAGACTAGGCGGAACCGAGAAATGTTTTCAAATCGAAAGAAATAAGTGTTGTGAACATAATCTAAAACTATCCATTCAATCACCATCTCTCTGAAAACCTTAACTAAATTCCCAGGAATGTTTATTTTGACGATTTCTCGGTGAAATCGTAGAATACCTTCAACAGTAATGTTGACACTGAATGAACGCCAATAACATCAACATGTTGGTCGCGATGTGAACCGCCGGTACACAAGGAGGGAATTTTCATAATGCTGCTGACTGACCAGTAGTCACAAGCTTTATTTTCATAAATACTTAATCAAAGCCAAATAAAGGCACAATCTATTTGATGTTTGTTTATTCATTATTGCTTACTACGATTGACTATAAATTCAAGTTGAATACTGAACAACAGTTTAAACGAACGCGGTCAAGCTGTAAAAGAAAATTTATTAGTTAATGCTTATCGGAAACAGGCAACTATGAATGATACGTTTACAGGGCATCTCTTCTGTCTTCAGTGCCTCACGCTTCTAATTACTTCAAGTTAATTATATCCTCTACTTAAAACTAAACACCATCAAGGAATAATCGAGGTTCAACTTTTTCGTAATATACGGTAATTCAAGGTCCATGAACTCCAATGGGGGAAAATTTTGGCCTAAATATCATTTCCTAAGCGTGTTTGTTTTAATCAATGTAATTTCAAACAATGTTGGATTTATTATTCTATACATGCATAATTGAAAGTAAAAAATTGTCCTATATTACTGGATCAAAAGGATATAATAAAGCATATGGAAGTAAAACCATAATTCATTTTTCAAAACTATGACTCATTTTCTAGAATTATTCGTTTTAAAAGAAAAGTATTGCTTAACATGCCAGTGTCTCAAAGCTTGGAAGAAGAAAATTATTAAAAACTCTTTAAAATTTTTTCTATTTATTCCCATAGAAATAAGAGAGTATTTATTTTCACAGAATTGCGGTTTTCAATTTAAAGTGAAATTAGGATCGCGTGTTCGGAAAACGTGGTAGCGTGAAGATACTGCAGTTTGTACTCCAGTATTCGCATGGTCAATTTGAGGTGAAGAAGTTTTATTTTACGCCTTGATAGCAGACATTAATATGTGGCATATGATTAAAAACGCCATAAAATGGCGGTAAAATACGGCAGATTATTTTTGATATTTGATTGTCCTCGAATTATATTTTCACTTGGTTACCTTTCAATAATTTTTTTCTGAAGTGAAAAACATTTTTTATAGTTTTTAATTACTCTAAATCGGGATCTAATAATTGTCCAATAAGATAAGTACTTGTACTACTATCAGTTAGTGATTATTAATGCCTTATCCTGAAAGTCTTGTCATCTAAATATGAACATTGAAATTACTCGACATTCAACAATAAAAAACGTCAACACATAAACACAGCTTTTGATGAACTTAGAAAATGTCAAACAGTAATTGTACGTAAAATTATGATAAACAGTGCAAATGAAATCGGCCAACATACCCCATATTAAAATATAGGAGAAACGCCTCAACGTTGAAAATTACCTCGCGTTAGCATTATTAAGCCACGCTGTGCAAGAGAGCTTTCCACTGGACGTTTTTAACTCATCAGTTCATCACTGTCATGTATTTTACGAGACGTTTTCTAGCGACCTCGACAAGCTTCCTGCGCGCCACGAGGGATCTCCAAGCGCCTCCAAAACTCCCCGATGTAATTAAATTGTCGCGTTCAAGGACTATATTATGTATGCGCACCATTAACTTATATAGTAATTTAGCGCGACGGATTCACATATCCATATAGATAACTCCGAGATAAAAAAATGTACCTGGCAATTTCCGGTAAAGCCTTTTTTACTCAGCGAAGATGAGGTTCAGTGAATTTTATCTTCAAAATTCTTTACATAAAATGATTTAGTGCTAAAAAATTGATGAAGTCGAGATGACTTACAACGATAGTCATTATGTTGTGGAATAAATATCTTACCAGGAACCTGTGTACAATATACACAACATTTACTGCACAGTATATGACTAGTGTAAAATGCCAATGCCCAGTTCAAAAGTTTTATGCGTTAGTGCGTACAGCGTGAGGTTATCGGTTTTGTTAAACTTGTTGATATTAGGCATTTGACTTCGGCAGAGTACGCAATGATTCTGCTACAAGCATGTAGGAGGATAGCTGTTATTTTTCCTTGAATCCATTCCTCATCGATGAACGTTAACTTAGATCTTGTGAAAGCTCGTTCGTAATCTCTCATGTTGTGGTTACCAAGATTTCATCAAACATTTAGTTTAAGGTTGATGATATTGAATTTTGGACTGGGACGATTCGTGTCAACCGAGTCATCGCAGCCTCTATATGGTGAATTACCGTGAACATTTAACGGCTGCCTTTGTATCTCTTCTTGAATATTTTTACCAAAAACAGTGTTAATATCGGCTTGCTTCAGAGGCAAAACTGTGCGCATGCATACGCATGTCGGACAATATTGCTGACTCCTTGCTCATTGTAGCCACTTTGTCAAGAAACGTGAGCCTTCGCTGAGAAAGCTAGGCTCTGCCATCTCATATATGCCGTGGCACTTGGAGCTCTTTCACTGGAGCTGCTTCGTGAGATAAGTCGATGCTCTCTCACTCCGAATCTCTCATCCCTGTTGATTGACGGAAAAACATTTTTTGCGCCCTTGTATCAGCTGAAAAGAAATTTGCAAGTTCGTCTATGCCAGTGTGGAAATTTGAACATCACTGGCATTGATAAATGGTTTGTGCGTTTCAGAATTCGAATGAGCATCCCAATGTCGTCATCGAGCGTAAACTAGTTTAAATGGATAATTTTGCAGCGTATTGGTTCAAAATTTCAATGGGAATTAGCAACTATTAGGGTCATTGAAAGCTCATTTCTCTAGCTATAGTACCGTTGAAGTATAATATTTTGGAACATTCTTCTGGGGCACTGATACCCAAATGAAGCTATCCTTCGCCAAAAAAAAGCACTCGACATTTAAATTCTTGTCCCCAAATCGTTCACCGGATTCACACATTTTTCACCGGACCTAAACGTAGTAGCTAGAAACAGAGTATTAAAAACACGAATTGGCTCTGAATGAGATGTTGGTACCATTTGCTCTGAACATTTCATGAGAGACAGCCTCCCATGTTTCCCTTCCCAATGCCTAATGCCCGCACGATTCCCAAATGCTGAACGTACCTGCCATCAAAATATGCGCTGAGCATTTTTTTCGGCTTATTGACTGGGTTTATGTGATCACCATCTACTGCATTGCCATTTACGTCATTGTGATTTTTGACTCCTAATCGTCAAAGGAGATCATTGCGAGCAACTAAAAGCCTTTTGCCTCTTCAAACAAGAGCTTCAGTCTGATTGCCAGAACCATAGAATGCATTTGTGTTCACCCATTAACGGTTTCTGCATAACTGAGAAACTTAATTTGGGTACGAGTGAAGAAGATAGTGTTTTAATGTAGTTTTACGATATGCATCGCAAGAACGGTATAGTAGCCTCCGTTCACTTCGGATTTTATCCTAATTACCTGCGCATTGCTGTCATTAAGATCATTTTCACTGTAGTTATTTAGTTAGAATATACCGCCAGAGTATCATGCGCTTAATGCTCTTGAATGTCCATGAGCAGGAACTAACGTAAAAGCTGCAGTAAACTATTCGGTATTTTCTTATTAACATTTCCATCAATCAGATAGTCAAACAGCAAAAATTTTGTTGAAGGTTAATTCTTTGCAAGACGATTTACACCTCTAAGTAACGTATGCTAAGGTGCGTGACACGGCAAAATTATTTTCCTTCTTACTCACTTGCATTTGATCTACATGGAGACCTTTATGATGTGTATTTTTTAATATATCTAATGCCTCAGATTACTTCGTGTAAACATTACTCATAGAGTTCGTTGAACGTTTTTCGTGCCAGCTGCACATTGTTTTTGTCTCACGAAAGCCTGAAGTGTAAGTGAAGTTCAAGCTGCAGTCTAACTTCTACGAAGGACAGCCACCAACCTTCAGCCAGAGAAGACTTCCGTAAGAAATGCATTTCGAATCTTGTCCAGGTCAGTGGGACCTTTTAAGAGCATTGTAACCGTAGAATAGTAGAAAATTTACGGCTTTACAAGTTTAAACTCAGCTCTCACTCTAACTGCACTCAAATAATTCACCTCTGTAGAAGACAAATCTTGCAGTTAAAGTTATTTATAGAAAAAAAGTTTTTTTACGGCAGCTTTAAATGTTTCACAAGTGTCATAGAACATGCTCGATGTATGTATTATTTTTCGTGATTCCTAAACTCCTACCAAAGTGATGCATCTGAATTTTACTTTAATTTTGTTTCTGTGTATAGACCATCAAAAGGTACATTTTAGTCTATCAAATATTTTTCCTTCATTCAGAACAAACTTCAAATGCACTTTAAATTTCTGCTGTCGTCCTATAACATCAAGTTGATTCTGATATCTAACTCACTAGAGCGTTTTCAGCTCAATCATATAAGTGCCTCGTCTCACTTACTATTGGTACATATCCCCATTTCTTCATTGACATTGCCTTAAGGAAAAATATTCGTGCCTTGTCTTTAGAACTATGATAAAACGGCACTTTCACAGCAAAATACCCGTTAATACTTGGCTTCCGTAATTTATGGCCCACTGAAAATTTTAAGCACATTAATACACAAGTAGACAGAGAGTCGCAGGCTGTTAATTCAATATCTCTCATATTCAACGGACATATCAACTTGACTTTTTTATTTTCAATAGTATTTTTAAATCAACGGCCCATTGTCCAAGCTCTTGATTTTCAAATAGATTAATATTTGGGTTTTACCGCGGAACAGAATAACTTTCTTCAAAACTTGTAATTCTATTCACGCAATAACCAACAGTTTTACTATCTAATTATTTGCATTTGATGATTAAATGTTTATAATATTTACAGTACGTTCACTATGACTTCAAGTTCATTTACGAACAATTCATTCATCTCATATTGGACGTAAAATTAATCAAAATCTGACAATCGAGTGGGAGCTCTACTGTAGTACACAGATGGCGTTTGGGTGAAGATAAATTGGTGGCATTCGTCTACTCTGAGGGCTTAGAAAGAATATATTTTATATTGAAGTATTTGTGGATTGAAACCATAAGTTAGTGATGATAAATTGAAGCTAGTAATAATATATCTATAAATTGAAGTATTCGTTAATTGAAACTATAAGTTGTAATGAATCATATGAACCTGAATTAGATTACCTTGCAACCATTCTATGTGCGTAATTTCAAACTCATATTTTCAAGTCGACATTCATAGGGGACGTCTACTAAAAATCAAGGAAATGGGTGACGTTTGTTGTATGGGGTCTACATCTATGAAAATTGTCTTGCGTATGTATTTTTGGAAGTAAGTAGAGGACGTCTCTGTAACTTTTTCCCACTTTCGACATAATTTCGGAGACAATCGGGAATCGGGAAGAGGGGGAGAGGGGGAAGTAGGGAGAAAATGGGTACTTTTTAAGAGACATCTTCTCCGACAGTTATTATTGTAGAGCAATGATTTAGGTGTCATTGAATGCGCAAAAAGTTGATGCATTACGAGTCGGGTTTTTTTTTTCTTATTTTGATATTCATGATAATTTCTGAGTCACATAGGAAAAATTGATGTAAAAAATCACAGATTGGAAGATACTTGTTGGTTTTATGACAAATACATAGAGGATGTAACGTTCTTTCTATGAGATTCATATCTGTGAAAATTGGATTCGTTTGTATTTTTGGAAATAAATAGGGATCGTCTCCATTAACTTTTCCCATTTATCTCCAAAAAGGAGATGATGGGGGGAAATGGAGAAAATTGGAAGGAATAAATGGTTATTTTTCAAAATCTATTTTCTTTGACAGTTTTTATCGTAGAGCAATGATTCAGGTATCATGGGATGCGCATAATTACGCTTGGTGGACCTGTCCATCGCAACGCTAGGTAGACCCGTGCAAAAAATTCGGTCAACATTACCATACTAATTCGAAGATAACATCTTCTGACCTAACCTATCCTATCCTAACCGAACCGATCCTGATAATATGTCGAACATTAAAAACCGTAAACCCGTGAAATATTTCATCAACATTTTCTAACAAATTCTTACATAACATATTCTAACCTTAGCTATCCTAACCTAGCGCATTCTCACCAATCTCTTCCTGAACTATAGTACCCGAACCTATCATGAAAATATGTCAAACGTCAAAAACGCGGACCTGTGAAAAATTCTGTCAACATTAACTAACCTATGCTAACCTAACCTATCCTAACCTAACATATCTTAATCCTAACCCATCCAAATCTACGGAAAAATTTATAACTTTTTCAAACATTTTTTGAAATTTCATTAAAACTAAACGATTGCGAAATTCAAAATAGTCGTCTGACTCATCATGCAGCAACTTTTTGCTCATCCAATGGCACATATATCATTGTTCTAGGATAAGTAATTTCTGAGAAGACGTATCTTGAAAAGTACCTCTTTTTTACCCCATTTTCCCCCATTAACTGCGTATTTATGGCGATAATGGGAAAAACTTATGGAGACGATCCCTATTTATTTTTAAAAATACACGTAAACTTCAATTTTGATAGATCTACATTACATAGAAAGAACGTTACAGCTATTTCATTGATTCAGCCGATTTCACCGTAGACGTCCCCCTCAATGTAAGTAAAGCCTACCATGCAGCATACGAGAAATACGTCATTAAATTGGGCTGTACAAAATATACAGAAGATCAAAATGTACCCGAATGCTAAGCTTGCAATTGAATATTCTTGGGACTTGTTTTCTACTAACTGCATCATATTATATTTATATTGCACGGTCAAAGATATTAATTCCTAGCTCCTTCTTGTTTTTTTAAATTGGGGAATCAATAGATTTGACCATTTGTTTATTCACAGATGTTGACTGTTACCTTCAAAATTTTTCCGTTAAACAGGAAAAGATTGAATATTTTTCCCAGTTCAGGGATATTTTCGAGAAATTGACTTATGGTTTTCACTCTAGTTTCGAAATGATGAATAAAGCATGGCCAGTAAATCATGAAAAATAATTAAAACTTGAGTGACCGTGTTTCGAGACGTTATTACTGCACCGCTGTTTTTTTAACTGTTTTTTGCGAGTAATGGGAATTGTGATAAGTGTTGAATGTCGTGATCTAATAATCAAATCAATTTAAGAATTATCTGGGTAAATAAGTGTGTAAAGTGTGAAGTCTTTTATCAAGCTTCGTGTGATCTGGACTGTCAGGCATCAGGTGACTGCTCGCACTTCGTATTTCTCATTGTACAGCAGGAACGAGGTAAATCCTTTGTGTGAACGAATATGGGTAAACAGTAAAGCTTAGAAAGAAGCGAGAGGGTATTATTACGCGGTGAGAGGGAATAGGGATCAAAGGTGTAACGTGGTGAAAGAAAGCCAATGTTCGGTAAGCTGAAGGGATGAATCGTATGGATGCCTGCTGAGGATTGCTGAGTGCAGAGTTTACGGTTACGATAAGAGTCCGAAAATTAGCAGTAAAAATGCAATTTCAAATTAAGCGTAGCAACGGCGCGGGAAGGATCTAAAATAATGGACTGGCACGATCCATAAGGAGGGACTTGATAACAGAGGGGCTTTTGGAAGGTATAAGTCGATTTGGACGCACGGCTGTGCGTTAGCCTTGATATCGCGCAATCTTGTTGAAGAGTGTCTTTCCGTACTGAACAATATTGAGTGGAAAGTAATAAAAATTTAAGATACTTCAGAGAATGTAATTACTTTTTTAGTTACACATGAGCGAGAAAAAGGGGTTTAGCCATGCAAGTGACCGGTATTTGGTACGTTATTTTCAGGACAAAACGCAACAGCTCAAAAACATCGATGCTGTGAGGCGTCAGTCATTGATTGTAAGCCTACATGGTCTTCTCAAGTTTCTTATTTATCAATTTATTTCAGGAGGATAAGTGTTCACGAATCAGCATCAACAATTTCAAAAAATGTCAATCCATCAGTAACAATGTTAATAAACAAACTATTAATTTACTTATACGATTTTTAGGTTGAGTAAGTGCTTTTATTCAGTTATACATTCTTTATATATACATAATTTAACGGGTAAAACTGCAAGAGAAAAAATTTCTGTGTTGTTTGTCAGGAAAAACACCTATTTGAAGCTGTAATTCCGAACAGTAAATTGTTACATACTGCGACATTTTACAGGCAAGTGAAGCAATTTTATAGAGAGGGATTGAATATTGTGAACAAATTTTAAATATTGGGAATAGATTTAGTGCTCCATTCACAGGGGGAGGGAAGAAGGAGAGAAAAAAATACTTTGCTTCGCAAACTATGCAGGCCTTCATCAAGCATTCCGATATAGTTTTGTTCCCCACGTTTTGTTGTTCCCCATCGCCGGAGTGCAGCAGACATGCAAAATCAAGGCACAAAAATCAGGGTGCTAGGAGCAACGTTGTATGTGAGCCATAAATCATTCTCATGGGTCTCCTCTACGCGGCTAGGTATGCAGCAATTAACGAGGTACTTATACCAGGCAGCCAATACAATTTCAAATTGAAGTGCGCCACACGAGTCATGAAAATAGGCTCCTCCCCAGTCTAACTTTTTCTCCGCCTGCATGCATGTTTTTCGCCGCCTAAACGATTTAATCGCTTAAATCGCTTAGGCGGCGAAAAACATGCATCCAGGCGGCTAAAAAGTTTCACTGGGTCGGAAGCGCTCCAGAGTAACATCGAAAAAGAAGCTTCCTACAGTTTTTAAGCCTATTCTACAATTCTCCAACGCTGTATTATAAACCTTCCGTAGCATTCGATATAGATTCACCGATCGTGAAGTTTATCCTCGTTTGTGCACATGCAAATCCTCTAAGAGCTCTTTAATCCCATCAAGATGCAATGAAAACGTGGAAGAATTTGCGGAACGTTATGGGATAAAACCAAAACCGGGAGGATTTCCTCAACTGAACACGATGAAGTGACGCAACAGTATTCTTTAAATAGCATGCCCACAGTAGACCAAGCCAAGCAGGCAACTGCAGAAATTCTTTGAGAAGTGGCATTCTTAGTGTGAGATTCATGTTTTTTTTAAAGAATGCTTTTACAGTAAAATCTCGTGCACAATCATAAGTAGGTCACTTGTATAACCTCTGACACAGAAAAGTGGGGTCGAAATCAGAGGATCAACCAGAAAAATGCTACTAAATCAGTGCTAAAATTATTTGTATCATTGCTTCCGAATAAGCATCGTTTTCAGTGTTTTCAAACATTGTGAGGAATAATGAGACAAAGCCCTCACACAATCGAGTTTGAGGAAAAAACGAAAAGTCTTCGCAAAATTTTAATTAGAACTATTAGACGGCGGTCACCCCATCGAGAAATACATGGGGGTTCACAATTCAGAAATACATGTCTGTAGGTCGTAGGCAATAGGCGATAATTTTCTTGTGAGATACGACGCGCTCAGATCCATTAAAAATACGGAGAGACGACAAAACTGGTTCACACCGGTACTATAGCGACATCTATCGCAAGATACGTGTATCAAGAGACAAAGCGTGCGTGTCTCTTCCTTCAGTGTCGTACGATATTGGCTGAATGATTGATTGATTACACTGAACAACAAATTTTTTTTACTGGAGGTGTGTAAAATGATTAAGACTAATTTGGGTACGCTGATTTCAAAAATCATAACCGTTTTGCTGTATCACGTCAGGATTTTCAGCTACAGAAATATTCCCATTGCCTAGAAGTCAGGATTTCAATGAAATTTACAAAAATTCATTTATTCTTTTATTACATCATGAATGCTTCAAAATTATAGAAATTGCAGAAAAAAGCCATTAAAATGTAATTAAAAATGCTTTAGGCATTTGGCTTTGCGTTTGTGCTGCTCTGTGTCAG
>JACJUY010003819.1:16059-26855 GCA_014220935.1 Platorchestia sp. MABIK | reverse complement strand
AGTGTTATAAGAAAGAGGCCTCCCTTTACTGCGACAAAGATGTTCAAAGAGAGGAAGGATGAAGGCACTATTTAGTACAGAGTTACGGAACGCGGAATCTATGTACAAGGTGCATAGAAACAGCAAGCTAAGAAAGAAGTTCATGAAACAAGAAAAAAGTTGAAGAAGAAAGTAGTAGGTGCTGAAAAACAGGACAGCAGTGAACCGAAAAAAGATGGTCTATAACAAAAATAACTATTCTATTCAACAAAAAGAAGGCCTACCTAACTTTCAACTCGGGCCTTGCATTTCCCCCCTGGGATATATTATTGTATCCCCATACACAATAATTGCATCCCCCTGAGGGGACGATATTGGCTAGAGTTCTTCATCACTCGATGAAGGACTCATGATTACTGACTAAATTTCTCCTGCTTCACTTTGTTACTGGCTCATGTCTTATCGCTTCAATATGAACCTAACTTTTCTTAAAGGATAATTATCGTGTATCGCATGTTTCGGATATAAATATCTTATCACTCTGGTGTGAACTCCACCTAAGTAGCTGCAACAGAGCAGCGAAATGAACAAAATTTAATGGAGGTAATCTCCTTCGCAGCGAGATCTAGTAACTTCGGAGCAAATGCGTTTTAATTTTATTTTTTTAAGATTTTACATTCAAAAGATTGAGGGTACACGTTCATTACGTTAAAATGTGTCAGATGGCACAGTTAAATAGACAGCCAGAGGAAAATTCCGCTTGACCACGTAGGCGAAGTAGAGCCGAAATCAAGCGCGGAAAAGTAGGGTTGTAGCTTGATTTGAAGGATAGGGTGTCGGCAACAGTGGCGCCAAAGTAGCAAGACACCGTCACGCAGGCCCCAGGCCGCAGAAGGCAGACTGCCGCGACTTCAAGGAATTCTCCAGAGCAATCTCCACACCCGAGAGCGGAACGGAAGGGCCACCAACACCCAGCACCAGCTGGAGGACAATTCAGAAAGAAATGAGCACAAATTTCAAAAGAATCAAATGAACGAGTTCCAGTACAAATTTAACAGCAGACTAATAACAATTGTTCCATTTTGAATTACCTAAGTTAAATCCCTCAATGGAGTAGACTGAGTTGACGATCAAGGCGAAGGACCTGAGCTGCGAAGACAATCAAGTACTGCAGGGAAGAATTAAAGCAATATTAGACCCAAGACTTAACGACCATTACGAAGAACTGATTAAATAAAATGACAAGTTGGAAGAATTTGACGAAATATCATGAACATGATTGATAAAACAATGAACAATTAATTAATAATCCAATACTCACCTGAGCTTATAAATGACACTCAGTGTAGGAACTTCTAGGCGAAGAATCAATTGATGAGAAATTTCAGCAGAAATCAGTAGGAGGAAATTGTCCATGGCGAGAAAAAAAGTAGGTACAGTAAGAGATTCAAATGCTTTAGAAATAAGGTAACTGAGTACGGTTCGGTACCAGGTCGCTTGCGCAACCTAGAAGCTAGATGAACCGCACTCTTTAGTTAATAGTTAAGGTTGCCGCAGTAACTCTAGTTAAAGGCCAACTGGCCAAGTTAATTGCCAAGGACACTTAAGAAATTCAAACGAAAAGTAAGCAACGTAAATTAAGGAAAGAAACCATTCACACAAACAAAAATAATTAAAGAGATAATAGCTGCAGGAAGAATTAAGGAAGATGAATTGCCCAAGTTCTAGCCAAGTACAGCCTCCGCCATCAACGTCCCGTCTCAAGCGGTGGAGAACGCATCATATGTCACGACGCAGCCCGACGCTCCACTGAACACCATCCAGATGAAGGCTTCGAATCAGCCCTCACCAAGCTGAACCACTGACAGTTACACTGATTGCATTTAAAATCAAGGTGGACAACCTTTCACGGTAAGGATGTTAAGAGAGTTTTAAATACAATAAGGAGTTCAAAGGTGTGCCAAGGTGTTCTAAAATATTCTCCAAACCTCCCGCCACAACGACCCACCTCAGCTTCGACACGACCGGAACAGACATTGCCACAGAGACTCACGAAACAACGCTCCCGACAGAGGTACACCAGACGTACAACATTGAGGAATTATTTCCCCCTTCGTAGATCTTCCCTTGTGTAATGTATCTTTTGTATACGTTGTAATTTGTTTTTTTGGTACATGTTCCTTATTCATTGGTTTTGCCTCTTGTTTTTGTAAATATTTATGTTCTTCATCATTTTTCTGCTCCACTGCATGCACTTGCACAAGTTCATTTCAATGGTCACACATGCGGGCTGCATTTTCTCTGGTGTGTTGAAGTAGATAATTATACCACCATGCATAACTCAAGAGCATTCTTGATATTAAAAATAACATCTTTTAAGTGGTCATCATTGTTCTCATGTAGATCAAACTTGTGTAGCCCATGACTTTCACTTTACCTCTCGTTACCCCCTTTCTGTAAATCCATTTTCTATAATTTCTCTGATATATTTTTATTATTATTTCTATCGAGGGTTTTCCCTTCTCTCTATGACACCTGACTTGCTTTGCACCAGGAGACAACGACAACATTTTCTGAGAGGTCGACCGAATAAATATGTAGATCATTGAAAGTACTGTCTGAAAAAACAGCTACCCTACGTCGGAGAAATGAACACAGTTCTTATGTTGGCCTGAGCTTCCGTTCGTACCTGTAAGATCGCCATTTGGAAGTTTCAGCCAGGAGTTACCTAGCTGTGCAGGTAAAACAATCTTCCCCTTGTTAACTTGTAACTTGAATGTTACAAAAATCGTAAAATTAGTGATCTCCTAGTAAACAATAATGTTTCCAGATCCAGGGTCAGTGACCTAGAGAAAGCCAATGTGATTTATCAGTTCAAATACGACAGAAGAGAATGTAAGTCTCTTAATAAAAGTTACATCGGCATGACTAGGATGACCTGAAACAAAGATTGACTGAGCACAAGTACCAAGGTTCTATTTTCAATCACGTTCGTGTTGAACATAGTTCTAAACACTCGAATGATCTTTATTCAAATACAAAAATTTTATATCATGTAGTTAAAGATGAACATTTTCAAAGAATCGACCTTGTGTATTCATAAATTTAAACCGTCCCTCAATGAAAATACTATAGATTTTTTGCTCTAAAACTATTCAATAGGACTGTAGGTTAGAAGTTTGAAACACCCGCCTGATCGTTCATTTTGGCCTTGCCTCTGGTGCTGCGAACATGTAACTGTTGCTCAATATTAGCTAATTATCTAGGGATCTGTACAAATTATTTGCCTTTAGTCATCTTGCAATGTGATCTGTGGTAGTTTTTATATCGACTGATTTTGTGTGTGCTTTTGATTTTTTTTCTTAGTATTGTGACTATAAAATTTACTCTGTATTTTTCAGCCTGATGATGATGTTTGAAAATCGAGACGTTGCTTTTTATAAATAGACAGTGATATTGAATTTTGGCAGTGAGTGTTTTAGTAAAGATGATAAGTAATTTTCTTCGTCTTTTACCACGTGATGTACTGGAAAAATTTCGTAAGGTCGAGAAATTGGAAAAGAGTTTCATATCTAAAAAGAAAATGTAATGAAAATCACATTCTGCGAACAAATAAGGGTCGCATCTAAGTAATGGTCTATATTGAAACACATAAATATCATCAGTCTCATCCAAATGAGATTGAATTCACACCTCGACGACCAAAGCCCAAAGTAGGAGCATGTATAGGACAAACAGCGACCGAGCAGCAGCTACAGAACAATTAAGCTCCTTCAAGTGTCGACCACAATGCCGCCTACGAAGAACAAACTAATGAGTGAAGCCCGGAATTTGCCATAAATGCATATAATGCATAGATCGCCATACGTAATGCCATTAATGCCTTCATAATGTCATAAATGGCTACTAATGCTGCCCATGTCAAATTTTTTATTTCTAGAGTATTGCAACCCAACATAACTAGTATATACTATCTGTAAAGAATTCTTAAAGAGAAAAGGTATTCGGTGGCTGCCGGTGATTGGTTGTTCGGAAGTGATCGCAAATAATAACGGTTACTGTTGCGGGTGATAACATTATTGTAATGAGCGATGTGAGCGAAGTGTACGAGGTTACGCCCAGAGCGAAGCGAGGGTCATACGTACGCGGCCATGGTTAGGTTAAGTTATCTGTTTTTAGGTTTCCGGTCATTATATGACGGTATATCAACGATCGTAAAATGCGACTTTTTTACGGTGGTCTTTTTTGCTGTGTTTTTTTACGGTGGTTGTTATTACGTGAATCCAAATAATTATCGTAAGTAAAGTTTGATCCGTAATGTATTCCTAGTTGCTTTTGTTACATGTATTGTCAAAAATAATATTTTTTCCCTCTCCCCATCTTTCCAGGTTACTGCAACTAATTTGTATAAAATCAGCTCAACTGTCATTCGTTCACTGCCTTAAGCCGAACAAACAGATGCAGCCAAGATTTTTGGTTACGTCGCAGAAAACGGCAAAAATGTTTTTTCTAGTGGTGGAAATAATATATTTCACTGCAATAAATGCAAGACACATGTAAATGTGAAAAACAGATAGTTTGTGCTCGAACTCAAACGGTTTAAACGGCGTCGACAAGACGACCTGGAAGTCGACAATTTACAGTCGTCAGGATGTGCAACCGGTTCTGCTTAAGTGTCTACTGTCCATTATTTTTCGAATTTGAACCGTACGTTTAAAAGGAACTTGTAAAAGACTTTCATTGATGCGGACATATCATTGTGGATTCAAACACTACCTATCTTTCAAACACTACCAATGAAAGCGTTAGATCATTTCTTGAAAAATAATCCGGAAAGTGAATCACAAAAAATCAACCTTGACAACCAATAATCACGAGATGGGGAACGTGGTTATCAGCTGCTCTCTATTATTCTTCAAACTTTGAAGCGTTCAAAGACATCTTTAACACATTGGAGAGTGAAGACGCTGCCTCTATTCGCATTGCTCAAGAATTAATGCGCAAGTCAAGTTTGCAGAACGATCTCTCCTTCATCGATGTACACTTTCAAACACTACCGCAAACTATTCAAGCGTTAGAAAAAAAAAAACATTTCACTGAATCATGCTTTAGTTTTGGTTGATAGTACAAAATAAAAATTGAGGAGCGCTCTCAGAGAAAAAGACAAACACATAGGTGAAAAAGGTCACAATGTATTTGATTCTAATATTTGCCTAGGGCGGATAAAAGATATTGCACAGGTTCTTAGCGGAAAAAATGTTCAATGCATTGGTAATCTTTCCTTGAGCGATGTAGCATGTTTCAAATACGCCCCCGTTACATCTGTCGAAGTTGAAAGATAGTTCTCAAAACTTGAGCATATACTCTCTGATCGATGTTTGGGTTTGAGCTGCGAAAACGTTAAGAAGGTTATTGTCACAGATTGTAACAATGAATTGACCGATGAATAACGATGTATTATAAAAGATTTTGGTTGTATCTGGTATCAATGTTTCAGTATTTTCACTGTGTTTAATTCTCACGATATAACCGCCCTACATCTATAATTATAAAGGAATCGCTACGAGGAACACTGAAATTCTACGTCTGGCCAACGACATTCATCTCCTCGAAAAGATCCTCTAAAAGATATACTCATAGCGGATAAGCACAACTTCGAATCAACTCCACAATCTGCCTCTCGTGCCATTTAACGAAACATTGCCAGCCGATGCTACGCCTTACCATCACCACCAGCTTCCCTCTTCACATCACATCCACGACGCAACCGGGGGACTACAAGTTCGAGTTTTCAGATACTTCTTTCTCATTCCTTTATCACAATGTACTTCTTGTATTTGGATACTTAATCATCTAGGATGATATTCATTTCTATAGATAGAATGCGGGATCCTAATGTTTATCCCTATCGTGGGCTTTTCACTTATTAACAATTAACTGCTGTCGTAATACGTCTGTTCGTAACGTGTTTGTTCCCTAAGGAGGAGACGCTCCCGCGGTCCCTCAAGCTGAGCGGGCAACGAGCAGTCTAACACGGGGGTCTGTCAAAGGCAGTCGAGGAACTTCCCTCAATAACTTAGATATTGAAGAGAAACAGCATAAGATCATATAAACTTATTGGTGTCGTCCCCTGCGGTTCATCGCTTTGCCGATGAACTTGGCGATGAACCCGCTTTACCTTGAACGATTGTAAAAGTGACAATTTACGAGATGAACCCGCTTTGTTTTGAACGATCGTAAAAGTGACAATCGACTGTAAATTACCTGGAGATTCATAATAATATAATCAATCGTCATTACGGATCGTAAAAACAGCCAGCCTCCTCGCACATACTTCGATAACGGCCAAACTGGATCCCGCAGATAAGTTAACATATTTACTGTGTCCAACCAGCTTCTCTCTCCGCAGCATGGTGAAATGATAGATGTCTGCGTTAATAACCAATCTTTGTAACCTTTCGTGCCTTTAATTTCCCTTGTAAGTTAATAAGAGATGATGAGGAGATGACAATGATGATGATAAACTAATTATAAAATGCACATTAATAATAGCCTTCAGCTCTGACCTCACGCTTACCGAAGAACAGAGATAATTTATTATGACGACCGTTATTGATAATTGATTTACTGTAAATATCATTTGCCCAAATATCGGGCTGGTGGCAGCAAAATAATACCTAAAAGAATATGATTTGGTCAGAAATTATCAATCTAACTTGCGATGTTGTGTCGCGTTTGAAATAAATCACCAAATATGGAATAAAGAAAAAGAACTTCCATTACACTGTTGTTGAAGTGAAAGTTGTCTTACATGTTACTATAAAGCTCATTCCATGTTATAAAATCATATTTGTATTTCATATGTATTATGAATCTCAATTATAATTAAAATAACAAAAACTCCAGCATGATTTGTTCAATTCCAAAAATGCCTGCATTGGATGGCTCAAATGCTTAGGAAACTGCCATAAATGCCCATGGATAGTGCGATCATTGCCTACTTAACTGCAATAAATGCTTACGAACACTGCCATAAATGCCAATGGTTAAGTGCCACAAATGTTTTTCATAAGTGCCTAAGCGTCCGTGCTCTACTAATGAGTAACAGAAACTAAAGGGTAACTAAAAGGAACGTCTTAGTCTTTAAAAAATGAACCGTGCACGAGAAAGTTCTAATTACATTGGTCAGAGAACACCATGAGAGCTGTGAGAGAACAGAGCCAGACATAAAGTTCATGGCACAGCTGGCTAGAAGTTGAATTCGAGTAGCAGGAATTCGGACCGGTTGGCGATTTTGGGAATCCATCACAGTCTTCTTCCTCACACATCAGGATAATTTTCACCTTCTTATTTGTATTGTCAATTTTTTCAACTCACAAGTTAATACTCTGAACCCAAAGAGAGTTTTGAATAAACCTTCTACCTTAAAAACCAGCGTAGACGACAGCGGTCTCGATCCTCTCCGACGGAGTCCTGAAAGACTCGTCAGCGAGCAATTCTCTCACATACTTAGACTTGATGTAGGTAACACCAGCATTGCAGATATTTTTTTATAGCTCAATGTTGTCTGCTTAAGAACTCACCCAAGTTCTGTCAAATGTGTTACACGGATTGCATAAACGTGGTAAGTGATTGGTATTATTATACAAAGGGAAAACATGAAAGACGAAGACTTAAGTAAGGACATCATACTGCGAGCGCTTAGTGGTGTAAAAGAAGCTGTAAATTTAATATGTGATAGAATTTAAACTATGAGTCGTTAAGAGAAAAATCGATTGAAAGTAAAATTAATGTTCCCAACCCATTACAATTTTAAATCTAGAGCTTATTTACACCCAACAAGAAAAATTTTGAATCTCTAGATCTAATCAACAGCTGGCTTAAAAATTACGCCAAATACTCGAGTCAAAATTTTGGATCCTCCCAATAAAACCTCTGAAAATGTCATGCATTCGCTTATCTTATTAAAGAATATATTGTTTCTATATTGTGGCAATAATCATCCTACGTGTAGGAAATTGATTTGGCTGTTTCTTATATGTCATTGATCGGCAGCAATTGAAGGAACACTATATGTGTTATAAAAATGCAAAATCAATTACAAGTCGTCTTTCCAGGCCAACAAGGAATTAGGTTTTCAATCATAAGTTGTTAGGTGTTGGAGAGAAAACTTTGATATCAGTATCAGATATTGTTGGACGTTTCACTATCATTGCATCAAATCGTTAATTAAGAAAGTAAAATATAACAGTAACATGTTTGAAAATCACCCACACTTGCTAAAAATGAGTAGTTTCTGTACAAATTAAACGAAAGGGCTCCATCAAGCGTCGTCAGAAGTTGAGCTGTGCTAACGACGTTGTGCTCATCTTCATTTGATATGACACTGACCATTTGATACGACACTGGTGGATGACATGAAGCTACCAACCAACTGAAGATAACGTCAAGTTACTATGAGGAACACCGTATCTCTCATCACACGCAGCTCCCATAGTCATTTGGTGCATACATCTTTTTGCTCTGACTCGTGTTATTGATTACTCATGCTTGTGACCCTGAAACTCTCAATGTGGTATATATTTCTTGGGGACGTAAACCTAATCTCCTATTTTTAAACTTCTGCCATAGAAAATGAAAATCTCCGTTTATAACAACTTTGTATTATACTGTTTCAAACGTCTCATTACAAAATGTTTAAATTCCTCGAATGTCATATCGTGATAGACAATATCGGTGTGAATATTCTGACACCAGGGAAACTATTCGAAAATAATTAAAATGCTGACGTTCGCTCTAACGGCTTGCTGGCCTAATAAATTATAGCCAACCATACATACAGACACACACACACAGTTGTTACATCTTATTAATGCGTAAAACATGTCAGACGGACTTAGATTCATAACAGTGTCAACATAGTCATTAATAGAAAATTTCATTCTGTGGATCTTCTTCACTAGGATCATCAAGAATACCAGCATTCTGTGGCTTAGATTCAACTTCGATTTTTGACTACATTTAATGTTCAATTTCAAAGAAATACATCAACATTTAAGCTTTCATTTTTAAAAAGCTTAGTTATTTCACGCCGGTCACCGTCTTAACCAGATACATTATTTAAGAATTTGTTTTCCTGGTAGATGAATTTGCGAACTTTGAAGAAAAAAGTTTTAGAATATATATATTTTTTATGAGAAGTTTAATAAAACAATTTGGCCACAACTTAAACTCCCAATTGTAATACATATTATAGAAGAAGAAAGAATTGCGAAACGATTCTGATATTCATAATATTCACCATTTTGCAATAATGCTAAGTTTTTATAACTTTTGAATAAATATGAATTCTTATTTATTGCAGTTCGTGTAATTGAGATACATTTACTTCCAACTAGATAGTTTCGGTTAGGAAATTTTATGTGTGTTCATAAACTTTCTTATTACCAACGAACAATAAAACAAAATTTGTCAAAATGTTTCTAGTTAAGCCTTTCGTTGAACGCCCCTAACAGCATTTTCACTCGTTAAAAAGAAACTTTCAAAGTCCTTTACCTACGAGTATATGATCCTTGTGCCAATAAGCATCGACTAGAAATTGAATGTGATACTCGTTCATAATAACATGACTTCTAGTTTTTGGATGTTTTTAGGTAGTTTGTTCTCTGGTATACTTGCAGATCGTCTTCGATTTAATGAGATGAAGGAAATTTTCTTAACTATATTTTACAAACATGAAATTAATGAATTAACAAATTTTTATGTAAACCAGGTCGTAACGAGCGTTAGCTCTCATTTTTAAAATTCAATTGTCCAAAGCATTCAAATATTACTCAGTTTAGTCTTAAAGTTCCTCAGTGTCCAAATCTGTCCAACTCTTCTGATTCAACCTCAAATTCAAATACGAGGAATTTAAAAACAAGAAAAGTACCAAGGAACTTAATCATAATTACTAGGAAGCGTTTCAGAGTCCAGCTCCATCATCAGTTCGTAAAAGTACAAACCATTATGTCTGCAACAAAAGAGAAAACAAAATGTTGGATACAGTCATTATGGAAATCACGAAAACAAAAATAAAATTAAAAGATATCCTAGAAAAATAAAATCGAAAAGATTGCTATCTATTCGTTTTCACAAAATTTGAAGGCATTGTCAACTGTATACTGGTTTGAAGTTAGATTATTGAGGACTGGTACGAGGAGTTTACTCAATTTATAACTCGGACTATTTATTATAAGCTGCAACAATCGCCCTAAATTGAAATTTTGGACGGAAATCAGATTTGTGAATTTTTGGTAGACCATACAGTACCGACGGAGAAGAACCTGATACAGACAAATTCGACAGATTTTTTAATGGTGAATTAGTGAACTTTTTTAAGCCACGTAAAAAATAATCTATTTTATCTTCAACCCTCAGTATTATTTTATTAATTGGTTCTGTAATCGAAACAAATAAGTTCAACCTGCAAAAATGTTCATAGGGAATATACATTTTTGCGCACATATTTTAAAATTAACGGTTTTCCCTTGGGTGTCATCAATTCGCAAATTAAAAAATTTCTCTCGAAACAATACGCAACGCAAACCGTTGAAGAAAACAATAAAGAACTTCTATATTGCTCTTTCCCGTATTTTGGGGCGCCTTCTGAAAAATTGTCATCCGAGTTAAAATTATTGTGTGAAAAATACTTTCTAAACCTTCAGTTACGCGTAGCTCTTGTTAAAAATTTTAAGGCTGCTTCCTTTTTCCGGTACAAGAAAACGCTTCTGATGGAGATGCGAGCCTCTCTGATTTATTCTTACAGTCGTGTGCAG
>JACJUY010003818.1:67407-80351 GCA_014220935.1 Platorchestia sp. MABIK | reverse complement strand
GGTTGTGTGTGTGTATTGTGACGTGCTGGTTGTGTGTGTGTATTGTGACGTGCTGGTTGTGTGTGTGTATTGTGACGTGCTGGTTGTGTGTGTGTATGGTGACGTGCTGGTTGTGTGTGTGTATTGTGACGTGCTGGTTGTGTGTGTGTATTGTGACGTGCTGGTTGTGTGTGTATTGTGACGTGCGCGTAACTATCCTGCATCACTAGACATGTAGCGCACGCGACATATGTAAGACATCACGTGTGAGACGAGGCCTACAGTGCAGTAAATGCATGCTACGTGTGCGTGTACGTGTCACAAGCCGCGTACGTAGGCCTAAAACGTGCGAAATTCGCACGTGCGCCTCCACGCGTTATCTGCCCTGGTGTGTGCCTGTACAGTGTACACATGTGTGTGTGTGCCTGTACAGTGTACACATGTGTGTGTGCCTGTACAGTGTACACATGTGTGTGTGCCTGTACAGTGTACACATGTGTGTGTGTGCCTGTACGCTCTGCACGTGTGTGTGCCTGTACAGTGTACACATGTATGTGTGCCTGTACGCTCTGTGCACGTGTGTGTGTGTCTGTACAGTGTACACATGTGTGTGTGTGCCTGTACGCTCTGTGCACGTGTGTGTGTGTGTGTGTCCGGGCACATACGCCTGTCTGTAAGTTCACAATCACAGATGTGGCCGCTGTTGTGTTGATTGTAAGCTTGATCTCAAGTTACGGTTGTCTCATTGTTCATTTTAGTGTTTTAACAGCTTAAATTCGAGTGCGTTGCGGGCCTAAATGCGTTTTATTCAACTTATATATTTTATGGATTTCAATTCAAGTATTTTACGGGCTCCAGCCTGATTTAGGCAATAAACAGTTGTAATAACATCTGGTTAACCTTGCCTTTCCATCCAATTTTATTAGTTTACGAGCATTATCTCGCACTGCTTTTTCGTTTATCTACCTTAGTTCACACTTACCTGAACCTTTTTCTCTCAATATTCTTATTAAAGTAAAATGGGCGCTGGAGGGTACATTGCATCTTTTTTGTGTGTTCAGGATTTAGGGATTCTTGGGTAGAGATTTTTCGTATGAGTTCTGGCTTTCTTCGTCATTATATTACGCAAGGATTTGTGAAATTTTCGAGTAGCGACCCTAGTTTCCTACCTACCACACGGTCAGCAACACGCATGTGTGCAGTGTCTGGTTTTGGAGGTATCGTGCAGTTCTTTCTATAAATTTGTAATGGCTTGCCGCTCTTAATTCATTTTTATTCATAATCTTTCTGTCTTCTACGTTGAAACATATTGGCTATTAAACCAATAGGTGTTATAAAAATACATATGATAACTCGACGAGTGCCCAATATCGTAACGCTATAGGTATAATAAAAATGCATGTGGTGACCCGTCGCAGGCCCAATATATCGTGACGAGTACGCCTGCATTTGTGTGAATGAATCTCGATCGTTCCAACGAGTGGCAACTTGACACGCTCATGAGACGCAGATGCGCTCAAGAGGCCTGTCGCCAAGTCGACTCCTTATCTCCACAACTGTAGCACGAGCAGTTGAACTTCTCTCATCGCTATCTGTTTTATCACTTTAATTGGTTCCGGACCGCCAGTGTTGGTGTTTCGTGCCCCTCATCTTTTTGTCCGCCGCCCCTAGTGCAGTGGAAGCTCCGAATGCAGGTGTACGCTTTGACCGTAACGTGCGCCACCGGTGGTACACGGGAGGGATTTTCATAATGCTGCTGACCGACCAGTAGTCACAAACTCAATTTTCATACATTAAAGCTAAATGAAGGCACGGTTCAGTTAATGCTTGTCATTTTCAAAATTGCCTGCTATAATTGACTGTAAGTTTGTGTTGAATATTGAACTTCAGTTTAACCAATTGCGGGCAAAGTGTTCAGCGCTGCTCTCGTGTAGTGTTTTCATCTCAATAATGCTTGCGTTATAGAAACTCGCAGATTGTAGTCGTGATACCCGGAATTTTTTCACTTTGTGGCTCTGATCCCGAGCTCAGAGTTAGGTAGGCCTTCTTTTTGCTGAAATAAAATGTTTTTGTTTCGCTAAGGACCATCTTTTTTCGGTTCACTGCTGTCCTGTTTTTCAGCACCTACTACTTCCTTCTTCAACTTTGCTCTTGTTTCATGAACTTCTTTCTTAACGTAGTTTCTATGCCTTTCTGCGTAGATTCCGCGTTCCCTCAATTTCATACTAAATGGTGCCTTCCTCTCTTTGGATCGTATTTATTGCGGGTAGGGAGGCTTAAACTAACTAATATAATCTAATCTGGTGGCTCAAATATATGTAATTTCTGCGTACTTGCAGTCTGCCCGAGCGTCAAAACTAGCTCGTGGTTTGTCTCATCCCAGCAGCTTGCATATTTGGTCAAAACTTAGCGTTATGAGGTAACAAACATCAAGGGGTGAAGTGGTGCGTGGAGCAATAACCGTTTCGAGAAATCCATGGTTTTTTGCAACTCAGAACTGCGAAATTACAGTTCACGTCTTAGCAGTTATAGCGCTGATATTCCAGTCGCAAAACTGAGAAAGTGCTCAAGTCTTGGTGCTCATTACGTGTAAAAATGCCTGGCTTTTGCTGGTGATATTAGCGTAAAGTTGCCCATACTGGCATACACAAATTTCCGTGACGTCTCTGACTCCGCTTACCCTTGTTTCCAGAGTACAGGTTTAACACTTTGACTTGCGCAACTAAATATTAAGTTCAACACCAAACTCAAATTCAAGTCAATTGTTGTTATCTATTTTGAAAGTACCAAACATGAACTGGATTATGCCTTCATTTAGCTTTGATTAAGTATTTATGAAAATTGAATTTGCAACTACGGGTCGGTCGGCAGCATTATGAAAATTACCTCCGTGTACCACAGGTGACGCACGTCGCAGTCAAAGTGTTAAATTAGAGCTTCTTAGACTCGTTTTCCTGTGCCTCTATGATTTAAGCCGCCCAAGTATAGCCTCTGCTCTAGGCGGGTAATATCATACGTGCCCTGGCGAACAAGTTACTGTTTTTACCCGGTAATATCTTTACATCCTGGTATGACTCGCTTCATATTTAAATGCTTTTATGGAGTCAACGAGCAAGTTTTCGTGCTCAATGGTTTTTCACCCTAATTCTTCTCGTAGAGCTCCTCTGTGTGTCCTTTTGTTTGAAAATCCATTAACTAAACCTCTGTACTGATTTTTTATTAATTTCTAATTTGCAGCTATACCGCTGTGCCTAATTTTTGTTACTTGCCTATTATATGAAAAAAATACATCACAAACTAAAAACAACTAATTGTAGTCAAACCTCATAGTTAGCCACTGCATATATTTCATTTTGGGTTCCGTTTTCTCGTGAAACACCCTGTATATTTACATGAACGAAGGGCCTTCACACAGGGTGTTGTGGAATTCGATGCACATATTTTACCACATACTGAAAATCGCAAAATAAAACGATTTTCATCAGTGACGAAAAACTCGAAACTCCTTCGTTTTCGAGAAATGACGACCTGAAATAATTTTAGATTACCGTAGGAAAAGGCTGACAATGCTAAAGAGTAAAATCTAACTTCTTGGGCATTCTGTTGGTACGCCCTTAGGCTATTCCTACGGGAATCTAAAATTTTTTCAGGGTATCATTTCTCGAAAACGAAGGAGTTTTGAGGTTTTTGTCACTCATGAAAATCGTTTTATTTCGCATTTTTCTGTATATGGTTAAAATATGTGCATCGCATTAATCAACACCCGTATATAGACATTTTTAAAACCGAGTACTTTACGGGCGATGCGGAACAGGCAGGAGCTTGAGTCAAACATGTAAACGGACTTCCAACTTTTTAATTTAAGAATCGAGCATTTTAATTCCCAATCAAAATCAAGCATCGTATCTGTTAAACGAGTGAGTGGGTAGAGTTTTACAGTAATTGGTATATATCTCAAGGCTCGACTGATTCATTTTAGGTGTCAACTTTATTCAAAATATATTACTTGCCTCTTCTGTCTCACGCGTTGCTTTCAACAAAGAGCGTATCGCCCATGAACATGTCCAGCCCCCGCCCCCTTGGATGTCTATGTAGACCCCACCTCTAAATTTTCCTCCTTTAATTTTTCCTTCTTGAATTTTTCCTTCTGAGTTCGCTCGAGTCAGTGAGGTGTGACTTCGTGCTCTTGTTGCGATTACATCCAGCGTTCCGGTGAACTTGTCCGACTATCTGTGAACATGTCCACTTACCCATGAACATGTCCAGTTACTTACGAACATATCCAGTTACTAGTGAACATGTCCAATTAGAAGTGAACATGTCCAATTAGTAGTGAACATGTCCAGTTACCCATGAACATGTCCAATTAACAGTGAACATGTCCACTTACCCATGAACATGTCCAGTTACTTACGAACATATCCAGTTACTAGTGAAGATGTCCAATTAGCAGTGAACTTGTCCAATTAACAGTGAACATGTCTAGTTACCAATAAGCATGTTTAGTTACCAGTAAGCATGTTTAGTTACCAATAAATATGTCTAGTTACCAATAAATATGTCTAGTTACCAGTGAACATGTTCAGTTACCCATGAACATGTTCAGTTACCCATGAACGTGTTCAGTTACCAATGAACATGTCCAGTTACCAATGAACATGTCCAGTTACCAATGAACATGTCCAGTTACCAATGAACATGTCCAGTTACCATTGAACTAGTCCAGTTACCAATTCCTCCTAAGTGGAAGATGTGAGGTCCCGAGTTGAATTGTAGGTCCGCTTGTCAAATTTGTGAAATAGACCATTTTTTATTTTGTCCCGAACCAACTTTTTTCGGTTGACTGCTGTCCTTTTTCTCAGTGCCTGTTGTTTCCTTTACTCTTATCGTTTTTCATGGAAGTCTTTCAATCTTGCCGTTTCTACTTGCAGGGTGGAGAGACACTTAACGCATAGATTCCCTGATCCTTCAAATCCAACTATGGCCTTTCTCTCTTGGAAACACCTTTGTTGTGGTTAGGGATGTTCAAACTAAATTAGAATCTAATCTTATGAGTTCTCGCATATTTCTGCCTTGCTAAACGCGTTGAGATTGATGGGAGTGTTGTCACCCAGTCTCGAGCCGTAAAATTTAACTCAGGCTTGACTAACATCACAGTGAAAAAGTTGTGTGAAGCTCGCTGGTTTTCCATTCACACTAATAGCGGATGGTGATTTTCAACTATGATGTTCAATATGGACACGCTTCAAGAACTGAGCTTCGGCTTCTACTCCTACTACGACTACCGTAAGCCACGATATTTGTCCGGATCTTTTCCAGATAAGCCCCGCCTTGGCACTAACGCAACACATAAGTTCATTCACTTGTAACTTTCGAAATAATGCGCCTATCGACTTGAAATTACTCTCTAACGAAAGATTAAAGCATTCTTTCGTTTGAGATTAATTTGAAGCCGATAGGTGCATTATTTTGATAGTTACAAGTGGGTGAACTTATGAGTTGCATTAGTGGCGGGGCTATCTGGAAAAGATCCATTTGTCGTATCTCCCTTCTCAAGTGCGCTTCTGGAAGTGCTTGTTGAGTGTGATTTGTCGTCAAAATTACGTGTCCTTAAGACCGATTCTTAATAAAACCCGGTTGTGTATGTGTGTGGTTCTTTCACGACTTTGATGCTCATGATTTGAAATGTTTTCGATTGATGCCTGATTGGTAGCAGTAGTATATCTGTGAGGTCTCTAGCAATGCCTAAGGTATGACTGAAGCGGTCTGGTATGACCGAAGTAAATGCGTCGCGTCAAGTTAAATGGTTACCACACTGTCTCTTGGATCACCGTGTGTAACTGTCCCTAGATTATGCCAATTCAGGCGAATTTAAGTCCAATACGAAACGTTTGGTCGAAAAATTGGGTTTAAAACTGACTACTAGTAATTTAAGTTTATGATGATTCGTTTCGTTTTTATGCTAGCGTGGACCACGGAAAAAAATCACGGCTATTCTTTTTAACTTGAATAATCTAAGTTATTCTATCTTCGCTCATCGAAACCCAGCAAATCAAGAAAATATACTTCCAGGTTACGACTCTAATCTGAGAGCGCAATGGACAAAGTATCTAAGGAACTCAGAAAATTATTGTATTGTTTCTTTAACACACAACCAATGAATGTCAGCAGTCATAGTCAGAGATATTTTGTCAGTAATTTCATAAAGCGTAGTGCTGAGCTTGGACGCGTTTCTTAAACTAGTTTGTTTATTGATAAACATATGCCAGCGGCAACAATTAGTGTTGAGGATAGAAGACGAAGTTGCTTAGGCAACTCTCAAGGCTGCGTCATAAGAACTCGTCCAACTTCCATCTCGTTAAAATAGCCCGCTGGGCGTTGATGAAGCTGCAGGTCTTGTAGTGAGAACTGCAGGGTACGTTTTCCAGGGGACATGTGTTTTATTATTATTTTGTTTGGATGAATTTTTTTATTTACCCTCTCTCTAATCTACTCTAAGTCTGCGATGAGTGTATCAGTGATACGGGCTTCACTACCTCTACAAACACCCGTATTCATTCCCGAGGTGTTAGCACGAGACCAATATTAAAGTACAAATAAATTACGGTTCAGAAGCAACTAAAACTATTTTACTATGAATAATATGTGATTTAGAAACGGATATTTGTACATAGTCTTTGTATAGTGTTCGTGTATCCCCTATCCAGTATGGGACCTTATTGAAACAACCAACGTAATTTAGATGATGTTCATTTTTTCATTTGTTGTAACTTGATTTTCAACTTTTTCATATTGGCAGGGAGGTCAAGGAGACCAACCCAGCACACAACGAACAAACTGCGCGTTATGGACAGGGTGTCCGTAAAAAACGTTTCCACTGCCCGATATGTGTGTATATATGATACCGGTATATTGGTATGTGATACCGGAATCATATGATACCGATATAGGGTTCCGGTACCATATATACATGTATCGGCCAGTGGATCCATTTTTTGTAGACGCCCTGTATAGAGGATACCTTTATTCTTGGCTCTGAGTGGTTGGCAAAGATCAGGCACTCTTCGAGAGCATAGAGGACTTGGGTGCCTTAATTAATTAAAGATACTACTTAAATCTAATACTTCAGGGATGATGACACTATTTAATACTTACAGTGAAGATCGTTTGAAATGAGCGTAACCCAAACCTTGAAGAAAAAATTCTCATACGTGATGATCGTCCTCCCGCACTCCGCGTTTTCAACCAGTGTTGAAATTTGTGTAGTGTTTGACACTGCAGAGTCTCTTGCATTGCATCCAGCTCTTCTTCCTCACCAGGGACCGGACTGTGATACAACTCAATTTCATCGCAGCTGTACAACTGGAAGCGTAACTTTTAAGTCGACTTGGCTCCGTATCGTGCTGGATGCGTATCGTTTTCTTTTTTATTTTGGTGGTAAAATTTACGCAGCCCTAGACGACCGGGTGCCAAATGCTGTTTGCGCTCAAAATTTTTTTCGGAAATTCTTGAAATTAATGGGGCACAAAGCGTAGCCAAATCGTTTGAAAGGACTCACTCAACCAGCTGTACCGCTGCGAGGCACAACAGAGGCGGGCAAAAACATGCCGCATCAGAGTCTCTGCTCCGCCTTCACTTTATTTCTAGATTGACTCATTACCCACTTCAGCTCAAGAGACACCTCATTCGAAATGATACGGTCCACCAAAATCTGCATGAACCCTTTCTTAACACCATTAATAATATGAACAAGTTTTACCCTAAAAAGTGCACTGATGTTAAGCGTGGGAGAAAGAGTAAAGTACTTAAAATATCGCTAAGGAAATAATGGTTGCGTCGTACAAAAATGACATAATGCACAAGCGTAGGAGTTGAGTATTTTGCTTGCATCCTGTAATTTGGTTTGTGCCATATCTGGTACGCGGTGCAGGGAAGGGATGAAGTGCTCACATCCCAGCGTGTGGTGACCGCCACCGGCGTGTGTGTGATACGCTACCGACGCCAGCGTGATACGCTACACGCAGGCACCGAGTGACCATAATTCTAGCATACGCACTCACAATATTTCCTTGTGAAATGAGTTCAAATGATTTCATTTCCTCGTATTCCTATTTCCTCGCAGTCACAACATTTCCCCGTGAAATTAACTCAAATGAATTCCTCTGTTGCTCCTAGTCACAATAATTCTTCCTAGTCACAATGTTTCCTCATGAAACGAACTTCAATTCATTTGTTGCTCCCAATCACAACATTTCCCCATGAAACAAACTCAAATGCCTTCACTTGTTGCTCCCAGTCACAACATTTCCTTATGAACCGAACTCAAATTAATTTCTTATTTGCAGTTGAGGTGATCGGCGACGACCTGAACAGCGGAAGCGGAGGCGCGGCGATGATGTACGGAGGCGGCGACGGAGCAGCCAACGGAGGCGGGGGCTCTGCGCCCTCCGAGGCGGAGTACTCGACCCTCAGCACCGCCACCACCACCGTCGACCCCATGCTCCATGTCAAGCAGAAAGCTTATGTACGTGAGACTGCCCTTATCTTTGTATTGTTAGCTTGCTATCCCATCATCAGAAGGATGTAACTATTGTGTCTGTAGGAGTTAGCGCTCGCAGGGAGAATATGTGAGGTCTGGGGAATGTGTGAGGCCTGCTGCACGTCAAGCAGAAAACTTATGTACGTGAGACTGCCCATTTCTCGGCGTGATGTATTTCTAGATCATTCTGCTCCTCAGACGGATGCAGTTGTTGTGTCTGTAAGAGTTACGGCTCCCTGGGATAATACTCGTATATGAGATCACGAGCTAAAGGCCTTGCTTTTGTTGGAATAGAATAGGTTTTAGTTTTGTCACTGACCATTTTTTTTCGGTTCTCTGCTGTCCTGTTTTTTTTAGCGCTTCTATTTTTTGCTTCAACTTTTATCTTGTTTCATGGACTTCTATCTCAACTAACTGTTTCTATGCATTTTGTACGCAGATTTCGCGTTCCCTTAACTCTATCCTAACTGGTAATTTCCACTTTCCTTTCTTTGGAACCCCGTTTTTTTCCGTTAGGAAGGCTTAAACTAACATCTAATGTAATTTATCGTAACCAGAAATCTCAAAACTGCTACTACATTTCTCCTCCCAAAAATACCAGGCTTGATGGCAACCAACAAAGGGTTCTGTTAGCCTCGAATCATTATATCCTCCTTTTGTACAGTGTCGTACGGCTAGTAGTTACGGTACCAAACTAACGCTAACCTCCCAGCTGAATCACCACCCAATTAATCCTTTTCATACCCGCTATATTACCACCCAATTACTCCTTTTCATACCCGCTATATTACCACTTAATTATTCCTTGTCATACCTGCTAAATCACCACCTAATGATTCCGTGCATTTAACGTGGCACTGCTTCTCTCTCAGGTGCGGATCATCGAGCAGCCGCAGCCCAAAGCGCTGAGGTTCAGGTACATCTGCGAGGGGCGCTCTGCTGGCAGCATACCTGGCGTCAGCAGCACCGCAGAGAACAAGACCTTCCCCAGTATACAGGTGATGATGTGTGTCTGTATTGGGAGTGTATAGGTGATGATGTGTGTCTGTATTGGGAGTATATAGGTGATGATGTGTGTCTGAATTGGGAGTATATGGGTGATGATGTGTGTCTGTATTGGGAGTGTATAGGTGATGATGTGTGCCTGTATTGGGAGTATACAGGTGATGATGTGTGTCTGTATGGGGAGTATATAAGTGATGATGTGTGTCTGTATTGGGAGTATACAGGTGATGATGCGGGGTGCAGGAATGGGACGTATTTCATGGTCCTGGGATTAGAACCAGGCTCGGCTGTGAGGAATCCAAGAGTTAAAACTTCCCTAACAAACAACAAATCCTTGTGTGATATCCAGGTTTTTAGATGTTTTTTTTGTATATTTTCAATGCCAACCTTTGATGAAACGTTTCTCGTAGTCGATCGAATGAAGCGTTTCTTGGAGACGGTTACCACGCTGGCAAAACGACGAACTGTAACATGACCACAGTTGCACACCCACACGACAGCACACCATAACCTCGTCCTAACATTTAATCAGCCCCATAGCTTTGTACTAACATCCAATCACCACCATAACCTCGTACTCACACTTCACCTAATGAGCACCACACCCCGGACAGGTGATGAACTACTCGGGTCCGGCGGTGGTGGTGGTGTCGTGCGTGACGGTGGACCCGCCTCACCGGCCGCATCCGCACAACCTGGTGGGCAAGGAGGGCTGCAAGAAGGGCGTGTGCACCATGACCATCAACAACGAGTCCATGCAGTGCGTGTTTAGCAACCTCGGCATCCAGTGCGTCAAGAGGAAGGATGTCGAGGAGGCGCTTCGGCTTAGGGAGGAGATCAGGGTCGACCCTTTCCAGAGTACGTAACGAATTGGGTGTCGTGTTGTGTGCTGAGTCCACGTGCTAGACGTGTGGTGTGCCGGGTGGCTCTGATACAATTTGTTTCTGTCTACCTCTGTTGTGCCACGTGTACCCAACACGTAAATCCATCAAAGAACGTTAATCCATAGGAATAATAAGTGTCGTGTTTTTGTCAGTATGTATATGTGTTTTTTTCTTGTCTGGAATGCTAAAGAGTTGGAGAGGTGTTGAAGCGTGGATGATCATAAATACGCTCGTCACAGAATCTAACTATTTCAAGTAAACAAAAATTAATGCTCTCATGTATTTACTAACTTAATTTAATGATTACAGAATTGAAGAGAACAGGGCTTGTGTCGACTTGTTGAAGGGACAAGTTCAAAATATAAAAGTGCACTCTAGGCTTTCTATGGATATGGGGAAAATATCTAGAAACCTTCACATCATTATTGTTGAATAATGAATCAGCATTCGAAGATTTGCTCATTGACTGCGGTAGGGAGAATCGCTGCACTGCTATTTTTGCTCTTTAACCTCAAAGCTACTTCTCTTTGAGCAGTCGTGAGAAGAAGTAGCATATGTATAGATTTCATGAACTCAAGCGACTCGGTATAAGACACATGGCAGTGAACGCGTTAGTTAATAGCGTGAGTACTTGTGCCTTCATGTCGATGACGGCACTCTGGCTGCTTTTCGTGGAAGTGTTCGTACTCGTCGCTAAACTTTTAACACGTCGACTGTGTTTTCGCTGTTGTTACGGTTATTTGGTTAGGTTGTAAGCAGCAGAATTCGGAAATCGACCGTATTGTTCAAATACATTCTAATCCTTTCTAAGAAATAAGAAAATTTTACGATAATATTTTACCTCGTACATGATTTCGTTTTTAAAAAGGTCGCGAAATATGAAATGCTATTCGCTTACACCGGTATGCAAATGAACAATTTAGGACTCAAATGTCCCAACACGGCGTCAACGTGTTAAAGAGCCCACGTTCGCACACCCACAGCTGGCTTCTCTCACCGCGGGCAACCACAAAGCATCGACCTGAACGCCCTGCGGCTGTGCTTCCAGGTCTTCCTGGAGGGCCAGGCCAAGGGCAAGTTCACGTTCCCTCTCAAGCCCGTCGTCTCTGAGGCCATCTATGACAAAAGTAAGCTAGTCTAGCACCAACTTTTTTTAACACTTTGACTGCGACGTGCGCCACGGGTGGTACACGGAGGTAATTTTCATAATGCTGCTGACCGACCAGTAGTCGCAAACTCAATTTTCATAAATATTTAATCAAAGCTAAATGAAGGCACGATCCAGTTCATGTTTGGTATTTTCAAAATAGTTCACTACAATTATTGACTTAAAATTTGAGCTTGGTGTTGAACTTAGTATTTAGTTGTCACAGTGTTAAGCAATTCATGGTGTTGTAGCAGTGCAGCTATGAGCACATGTTCTAAGTGCATTTGCCTACGCTGCGTGTTGTACGCGGTACATCTAGCAGCGTATTCTTCAACACTTTCACTGCGACATAAGCCACCGGTGGTCGCTGGAGGGGATTTTCATGATGCTGCTGACCGACTATTAGTCACAAACTCAATGTTTATAAAATCTTAATTAATTCTAAATGAAGGCACAATCCAGTTAATGTTTGTTATGTGCAACATATTGCCTACCACAATTGACTTTAAACTTCAGTTTCACCTGCCGTAGTAAAAGTGTTACGTGTGTTAAATGACTTCGCTACCTGCTGTACTACGTAGCCGCGCACAAATTCAACGCACAACACGTCATCACGGTATACATATGATAACGGTACCATACAACAGTTTAATTCTGATCATGGTTCCGGTATCATACACACACAGATCGGTTAGTGGATGCATTTTTTGTGGACACCCTGTATATGAACCGCCCTAGAATCAAGAAACGAACATGCTGCATTACACCATCATGGGCACGGACTTTATTCTTTACTGGGATTATTTGCGTCTCGTAGCACCAGTCATGGATAAATCTACGTGAGTTGTATCTATCAAGTCCGCCTTGCTTTTTCCAGTTTTCTTGTCTTCTTCGCTATCTTCCCCTGAGAGGGATGGAACTATTATCTCCATAAGAATTCGTGCTTCCCAGGGAGAAATGTGAGGTCCCGAGCTAAGGGTTAGGTAGACCTTCCTTTGTTGAAATAGGTTCTTGTTTTGTTACAGACTTTTTTTTAGTGATGTACCGATGTATCGGTATCGGCAAGTATCGGCCATTTTACTGGTATCGGTATCGGCAAAATCCGGCCGATACTTTACCGATACTTTCCCATAATACATATTTTATCATAAAAATTAAAGTCATAAATCATGCAAGTAAAAGTCTAATCAAATGAAGAGCCTATTCATACCTAGTAAATTAGTTAGTTAACTGTTAAATTACAGCGTTTAATCAGGCCCGCTAACTGAATTTATAACTTTGAATTCCCGATGAGTCACGTACAGTCAGTAAGTGAGAGCTATGTTCCATGAATAGTTAAACACAGTAGCAACATAAAATTATTTTCCTTTTCAGCTAAAACCTATACAGT
>JACJUY010003818.1:27021-66712 GCA_014220935.1 Platorchestia sp. MABIK | reverse complement strand
AATGCAAAATCTAGCATTTTGCAGGACGATTTTACCATTATATTAAATTGAGTCATTTTCAATTGCTTTCTAGCATCTATATGTTGACTCATGGTTACTCAACGACTCGTTGAAGTTTCATCCAAACCTAGCCAAAATTTCGTCGAAGCCTAGTTGAAGTTTTGTCCAAACCTAGCCAAAATTTCGTCCAAGCCTAGTTGAAGTTTTGTCCAAACCTAGCCAAAATTTCGTCCAAGCCTAGTTGAAGTTTTGTCCAAACCTAGTTGAAGTTTCGTCCAAACCAAGTTGTTGTTTCGTCCAAACCTGGTTGAAGTTTCGTTCAAACCTCATTCGATTGTTTTGGTCCACCTTTGGAACCAGTTGCTATTAGAGCTAGTCTACATTACGTTGTAATACGATTAGAAACACTAATCTATCGAATGGATTTCATTTTTTTTTAACAATAAAGTAAGTAGAGCAAGAGAAATTTTATTAATCATAATCGAAAACTTCATTGTCAATCTTGTTATGTTATTAGATATATTATTGAATAATTTTATTATAGCACCCATGTAGGGCTTATAATGGTTTTATTTTAATATAATTGTAAAAAGTATCGGTATCGGTAGTAGTATTGGTCAAAGTATCGTTATTTTCAAGTATCGGTATCGGCCAAAAAATGGGTATCGGTATCGGCCAAAAAAATGGTATCGGTACATCACTACTTTTTTTTCGGTTCACTGCTGTCCTGTTTTTCAGTACCTACTACTTTCTTCTTTAACTTTCATCTTGTTTCATAAACACTTCTTACTCAATTTCCTGTTTCTATGCACCTTATGCATAGATTCTGCGTCCTCTTAAGTCCATACTAAATGGTGTTTTCCTTCTTCTCTTTGGAACGTCTTTGTTGCGGTTAGGGAGCCTTAAACTAACTCATCTAATCTGATATTTGCCATCTCTTCTTTGTCTTTCCTTCCTCTTCTTTCCCAACTTGCTCTTGCCATGTACAGGGTACTCTGTGTGGGAACACACCTTCTGCATAGACGCAAGGGTGTCTACCCACTGTAAAAATTATTACAGGTCACACCAAACGGTCCCTGGTCTTTGCTCTCTTAAGATCACATTTTATGTAGCCAAGGAGTCGCAAACTACTACTAAGGATCTCGTCTGTGTCTCATGGCTCTACTGATTAATCAAATTCATCTACTTGCTCTTTTTATTGTCATGCAAGGTTTTATTATTTGTGTATGTAGATGTTATTTAATCATATATTATATGTAGGTGTTTGGTCAATGATTTTCAGTCACTGCAATTAAGACTCATTCAATAACTTGATTGCTGCCATGTCAAGATTTAATGCGTGAGATATTTATGCAGCCGTGTATGTGCGTATGGAGTTATTTACGAGCATTCAGCTCTTGAATTATTTATGTTCTTCATGCGCGTATGCTGTTATTTATAGGCTTTTGAAAACGAATTTTTCTTATGGTTGTGTTCGTGTGATTATTGAGTGGTTCTAAATTGGAGATCACAGGGATTCTCTACCCTCTATAATTATTTACTGAGTGGCTCAACTCGATACGATCATTTGGTGAGTGTCTCTGCTCGATATGATCATTTACTGAGTGGCTTTAATCGATATGATCATTTACTGAGTGGCTCTACTCGATATGATCATTTACTGAGTGGCTCTATTCGATATGATCATTTAGTGAGTGTCTCTACTCGATTTGATCATTTATTGAGTGGCTCTACTCGATATGATCATTTACTGAGTGNTCTCTACTCGATATGATCATTTAGTGAGTGTCTCTACTCGATATGATCATTTATTGAGTGGCTCTACTCGATATGATCATTTACTGAGTGGCTCTATTCGATATGATCATTTAGTGAGTGTCTCTACTCGATATGATCATTTAGTGAGTGTCTCTACTCGATATGATCATTTACTGAGTGTCTCTACTCGATATGATCATTTAGTGAGTGGCTCTACTCGATATGATCATTTACTGAGTGGCTCTACTCGATATGATCATTTACTGAGTGGCTCTACTCGATATGATCATTTAGTGAGTGTTTCTACTCGATATGATCATGTACTGAGTGGCTCTACTCGATATGATCATTTACCGAGTGTCTCTACTCGAAATGATCATTTAGTGAGTGTCTCTACTCGATTTGATCATTTACTGAGTGGCTCTACTCGATATGATCATTTACTGAGTGGCTCTACTCGATTTGATCATTTACTGAGTGGCTCTACTCGATATGATCATTTGGTGAGTGTCTCTACTCGATATGATCATTTACTGAGTGGCTCTACTCGATATGATCATTTACTGAGTGGCTCCACCCGATATGATCATTTACTGAGTGGCTCCACCCGATATGATCATTTAGTAAGGCTGTACCTGATATATTCTTTGAAGGGCAGTACCTCGTATAATTAATCATTGAGTGGCTGTACCCAGTCCCCGCGTAACCATTCTCAACCTTGTGATCAGAGGCAACATGCGACCTCCTCATCTGCAAGCTGAGCGACTGCACCAGCAGCGTGGCTGGGGGCAAGGAAGTCATCCTGCTCTGTGACAAGGTCACCAAAGGTAACCCTCCCTGCCTCACCTCCACCTCTACTGTTGGGTTCTCTTCGCTTAGCACGTTGTTGGGAGACGGGTCGTGCTGAGATTTTCCTGCTGCGAAACGACCCATCGATGGGTCGTTTGAAAAATTCTAACAATCTTTTAAAATTAATGGTATTTGGTGGAACTAGTTGATGTTTGCTATTTATAAAATTGCTAACTACTTTTGAATTTCAATTGGAGTTGAATATTAAACGTCAGTGTAACTCATCGCAGTGAACGTGTTAACCCTGTGACGGCCAAATTGTTTTGTTTTAGAACGAAATATTCCGGTATCAAGGTATCAGTATCGTTGTTTGTGGTATGTGACAGACCCAAGTTACTATTTTCATTAACTATGCTGTTATTATGTGTATTATGGTGAGGATGATCAGTAATGACGTTTGTGGCTTGTCAGAGGATATTCAAGTTCGGTTCTACGAAGTGACAGACGGCCTCATCAGCTGGGAAGCGTTTGGCGACTTCCAGCCGTCGGACGTCCACAAGCAGGTCGCCATCGCCTTCAAAACGCCGCGCTACCGCACCCTCGAGGTTAGTGCTGATGCAATTACTCGTGTTTGCGTGCAATATTTCAGTTCCATAGACTTTTCAAGTGTTTGAATGTAAATTTTTAAATGTCAAAATGTAAATTTTTAAATGTCTAAATGTAAATTTTTAAATGTATAAATGTAAATTTTTAAATGTCTAAATGTAAATTTTTAAATGTATAAATGTAAATTTTTAAATGTCTAAATGTAAATTTTTAAATGTTTAAATGTAAATTTTTAAATGTTTAAATGTAAATTTTTAAATGTCTAAATGTAAATTTTTAAATGTCTAAATGTAAATTTTTCAATGTCTAAATGTAAATTTTTAAACGTCTGAATGTAAATTTTTCAAGTGTCTGAATGGAAATAGGTCACGGTTAGCATGAAGAAATCTTCCGAGGAAAAAACCTAAAAATAAGTGAACAAGAACTTCCGTAGTGTATTTTTCCCGTATAAGGTTTTGGGATGGAGGAGGACCATTGAAAAGTTATCCAAATAAAATATCCAAGAACGAATGGGGAAAAACTCCCAAAGTGTTTCTTCCCGTTTCTATGTGCTTTTGGTATGGAGGGGGACTGTTTCTAGTTGGTTGTCAGTGTATTGCCGTACTTTATTGCCAGTGTATTATTATGTATTTAAAATTCAGCGGCATCACGACTTGGGTTTTTCTTGCAGATTGAGAACCCCGTGAAAGTGTTCATCCAGCTCCAGCGGCCGTCCGACAAGACGACATCGGAGCCCCGTCCCTTCGAGTACCTGCCCCTGGATTCAGGTAGGCCTTTCATGTCCTTCAAACGGCTGAGGCAGTCGTACGGGCCTTTCTCCAGGATACTGGGGCTCGACAACCACTTCCTCGGAGACGTGGAAGCCTCCGGAGACCTCGAGGAGGAAGATTTGAAGCACAAGCTCCCAAGTGTGAGTGTAAGTTTGAGTGGAGGAGGCATCGTCGCTGACGGGGCTGGTAAGGAAGATTCTCGTGGTGGTGGGAAGAAGCCCCACATCATAGCTCCTCCTCTTGACCCGACTGCCAGGCCTTCGAAGTCGTTGAAGAGGCCTAGTGAAGCGTCCTCGAGTGGCGCCTCTTCAGGTCTCTTGAGCCCAACAAGACCTCTCTCTGGAGGCGGCGGCCAGTCCTCCAAGTCTCCCTCATCTTTAACGAAAATGTCGCCTATTTGGTCAGACGTGTCGTCGGCGTGCTACTCAGACGCGGAGCTCCTAGAAGACGTTCTTAGTGACAGCAGCGTGAACGATCTGCTGAGCACCGTAGGCGGTGATGGTTGTGCCGTCTACCAGGACTTCGACAACGTGAACGTCTTGAGCTCGGCCCTAGGTCTGACCACTGCGAACCTCAACACAAATCCTGGCCTCAATACTGCCATTTCGAACACCCTGAACCTCCTGTGCAGCAGCCCGTCGCAGCCTCAGCAGCAACTGGATAACTTGCTGGCCACCACGACACAAGCCGGGCCTGGGCCAGAAGCTGGAACAGCAGCTCAGGCTGATGTGTTGTACGGCGACCCCTCGTACGCGTCCTGCTACAGCAACCTCGAGTTCGTCATGAACAGAGCGCGAGTCGCCCAGCAACAGCAGCAGGGGTCAAACGTCCCAGTGAAGGGAGACGGTCTTATTTGCGGGTCTTTGTTCCCCGCTGTGCCGGACAGGACTGAGGGGTCCGACGATAATGCGATCTATGGTGTCCCGTCCAACCGCCCGGTACATTCCACCAAAATGGAGCTCCTCCAGTACCGCGGTTTTGGAACTACTACAGAACAGCAGCAGGCCGTGCACGGAACGGTTGCCATCAAAAGTCCTTCCTTAATTTCGCCCATGGATTTAGAAAAGGAAGATGATCTCTTGCCCAAGACTGTTCTGGATCTTTTCGTCTGATGTTTGGCGACGAGTGTTTCATGTTTATTTTCCGCTTTCAAGTCTTCGGAGTACCACAAATGCTGCTGTGCTTACAGAATAACAATGCAGTTTCTTACATCGCTAACTTGCTCGCTGCACGCAGTATTGAGGAGTTACTCATTTGTTGTGCTCTCACGGTATCCTCAGATAGACTCCTGTATTCATTCATTCATTGCCTGGGCTAAACAATGCTCTCTCTAGGTACATTGCTCACTTATTATTATTCATCACATGTGTTTATAAATTTCTCATTTTGAAGTGTTTTTTTTTAGATCGTAGAATAGGATGTAAGAAACCGTCATCTGATGTGGTACTATCGCTGTGACGGCAACTGCGCGCTACTTTGCATCGTAAAATGCCTTAATTTAGTTCCTTACTCCACACTTTAGTTGTAGTGACGAGTCCTGTTGCGGGCGTCAATTTTAAGTTTAACCGGGTGTTTCGTTAGGATAGTCAGCTCATGTTATTGATGTGGAAATACAGTACTTGTTTTCGAGTAGAATTAGGCAGATTTCTTCTTGTGAGCAAGATTTACACCTTGTGTAACGACAGGTCAGGATCTGGTATCAAAAGACATGCTGTTGATGCTGCAAAATGCTTATACGTGCGCCGTAGCGTGAAAGTTTCAACCGGGAAATTGTGAGCAAACTCTTCCATAACCTGTCATCTCCCTGGTCCAGAGGAACAGTACCGGCTTAGTTGAGACATGTGTCGACTGACCATCGTCTATGTCATGCTTCATCGCCTTGGATTTAAGCTTTTCTTATCCTGTTAGCTGCAGCGCTGCGACAGCAACAGCAGTGGTTTGAAATAGAATGTTACTCTCACGTTAAGTGGTCACTTACTGCGTCCGCGGAGTTGCATTATTCACCAACATGAGTGTGGTCTTACTGTACTAATCACGGAATTGTGTACTCATATCTGAGCCAGTGCGTTGTAATGTTTAGCAATTTTTTACGTTAAGTGTGATGTTTTACTTTCAGGAATAATTTACAGCGAACCGTGGCTGCGTGATTGTAATAATGTACGCAGGTGAAGATCTGTGAAACATTTCTATTTCGAAATGTGATTTCTAAACGTTTAGTAGCTCTTTTTCTGGGGACACGTTTTAATATTTGCATTTACGATTCAAATGCTTTTGAATTGTGCTCTGATTTGTTACATTATGAATGAATGTTGACTGCCTCAATGAGGCCACAAAACAAAGAATGGGGAAACAGAAGCGTAATTTAAATGTACCATCTTCCGCAAGCGTTGAGCGGCGCCGTGAGAAGTGCCTGCGTAAGTACTGTAGTTGGGCTACTGAATATGAGTTTTTGAGTGTCGCCATGCCACATTTCACCTGCCTTTTGTCAAGGTGACCTTACTTCCCTCATGACAAGTACTCTCACTATCTTGCTGAATAGTTACTCTTTTCTACCTTCCAAATTTGAGAAAATCTCTCTTGAGGTGCAGATCATCACGTGTTGGTGAAGGTCGGCTTTCAAAGGAAGATCAAAATGAGAGAGAGACATTTGTAATAGGCTGTATAAGCAATGCGTCTCGAGTACTCTCACTCTCTTCGATAAAATGCTAAAAAGTTATTCTGTTCTGCCTTCCTAATTTGAGGAAGCCTTTCTCGAAGTGCGGGTCATCATCGTGTTGGGGAAGGTTGGCGTTCAAAGAAACAACAAAATGAGAGAGAGACACAGAGATATTTGTAATAGGAGCAGTGAGTTCCAGCGAAGGTGTTCTACAGGTCAAGTTACGCAGGGCATCGCGTGTGTGGCAGACCAATCTGTAGAGCCGTGTTGAGATTTTAATTCCTGCCTGGAATTGTGAAATGTTTGCTTAGTGTGGTATTGCAACTAACTTTTATTAGTCGTTTGTTGTAAAATTATTCCTGGGACTTAACTTTTTTTATGAAGTACTTAGTTTTGGTGCATATATTTCTCAACTTCTGAACATAGGGCCTGACTGTCTAGTGATCTCCGTAGACCGGTCGCACTGAAAATGAGAACGTTCGTGTGAGAGGCTCCGTAAAGGATGGATCTCACTCTATCGTAATATTACTGCTCCTCTACTTCTGGGAGATCTATTATTGGTTGTTCTACAGTACATACAGTTGAGTATTGCAGTACAGTCGAATCAATACTCTACATACACTATTTTGACTTCGTACTAATTTCGATGGATCTTTCAGCCGATTGTCCTATCTCAAGTAGAACTTTCGCTAGTTGTAAAAAATCTAGAACGTTTGCTGCTAGCGACGCTCTGACCTTTTGTTTAACTTGTTTAACTTGGCGTAGATCTACTGGCGGTGCTGCTTCGTGTGTTGTTGCTGTTGTTAGTGTTCGAGACGATCTAGCGTTTACGGTAAAGTTGTTGAAGTTTTGATGCTGTACATACAGAGTATATGGAACGATGGACGATGCTTGTGAGCAAAAAGTAGTGCGCAATAATTTTATATAACATTGATTGTATATATACATACTACAGTGCAGGGAGCAGTTGGTGCACTGTTCATATTTTACGCTTACTCGTTAGTGGAATATTAAATGGAATAAATGTACGTTCGATGCAAAGAGATGAGATGGTCGGGCCCAGTAAAGCTCTCACTTCGTTGACGCGTAGCGACCTGGTATAATAGTAAAGGCCAAAGCACTCAATCTGTCAAAATGAACTTGAGCACACGAGTATGGTTTCGGTATTGTGTCTACTGTTTGTAACTGCAATTTCGGTATCGTGTCAACTGTTTGTAACTGCAATTTCGGTATCGTGTCAACTGTTTGTAACTGCATTCTCGGTATCATGTTAACTGTTTGCATTTTTGCTCTCGGTCTGTTTAAAACGGTAATATTGGAATCGTGCCTACTGTTTGTCACGGTAATTGCGGTGTCGTATCTACTGTTTGTAACTTTATGTTGGGTAACGTGTTTACTGTTTAGGTCGATAATATCGGTATCGTGTTTACAGTTTCTTACCGCATTTTTCGTATCGCATCCTACCAAGTTCAAACGAGTTACATTTCGGTATCGTGGCTACTGTTTATAACAGTGCCTTTATCGTGCGTTTCACGGGCAGATCATAAAAATAGTGTGCGTACGACTTGATTGTTTGGCTGCCTATCTTAGAAGAACCTTCGCACCTGCGTTGGGAAGTAACTCTCTTTATGATATGGTTCCCAGCTTGTGGACCCATGCACTGTTGGTGGTGCTCTGATTCTTTTTGATCCTTCCCGAACGCGGGAAGTGGTGGTGCAAAACTTCGAATTTCTCAGCATCGGACTTTTTTAGTTAAATTTGCTGATGGAGCTCCGTTATTTAGTTAATGATCCATGTGACGACCTATTTTGTAGATGACTTATTCATTTTGGTGCACTTTATGTTCGCTTACCTATTTTCACTGTTGAGAATTGTGGTTATTGTTGTTCATTTTCTGTTCGATGTCGATGTTATCTTGTGTACATTTATTGTTACTTATTATTTGTTTGTGCTGTGCTTATTATTAGCCTTCATCATGACATACTCCGATTATTGCTAGTCACAAAAATAGTAGACATTGACAATGATCAGTTGACTAGTTTTTAATCAAGTCTTGTACACTTGTCCTGCCGTCATATTATTTTAGTGTTGTTTCGTCCTACCTAGTCATTGAGACTAGTCTGCCTAGTTAGTGTTTACCACGGTAGAGGAAACAAGGTGGAGTTATTGCTATGGGGGAAAATATTCCTCGTGTTCGGCTAGCCAATAGAACGGCTTCATTTCAAACAAACTTTCTGACGTTACCATTGCGACATGTCGTTAGGCCAATAGTGGTGCCAGATTTGGGGCTAGCAATGTTGTCAGATGCAATATGAGCGCTGCTACTTGTTCGTTGCCATGACGTCAGCATTTCAACGCGAGCGACGAAAAAAAGACTGGTTTGACCCTACCTTGTTCCTTCTACCGTGGTGTTTACTGTAATAAGTTCATTGCGTTCGCTTTATACTCGTACAATGGTGCTACCTCGGTTCTCATTAATTTTAATTCATGGCGTATGCAGTTAGGTGTTGAATTTTAAATTCAATGCGGAGGTGAATTTCTCGTCACCCTCAGGTGATGTTTCTCACTTTTATACCGCACTCTTTTTTTATCAATCTCAGAAATTTACTATTTTCCTATTGGAAATTCAAATCATCAGAACATAATTTCTTTTCAACCTGTACGGCTGAAGTTGTATACCAGACTGAGAATTTCTCCCCCAAAAACAGAAAAAAAATATTTCTGAATTTAGAAGACCATCAAGTTCTTTCTTATTTTTTTCATTTCTAGTAACATCTCATTAGCTCTATTGTTTGTTTCTCATAACCTCTGTTTTTAATTTCTCATTACCTCTGTTTTTAATTTCTCATAACCTCCGTTTTTAATTTCCTATTACTTCCCCTAATATTTTCTCATCAATTTCGTTTTCAATTTCTCATTACTTGCGAAATTAATTTCTCATAAATTCCGTTCTCAATTTCTCATCACCTACGCCATAAGTTTTTCATTACCTCTCGCATTTAATTTCTTATTACCTTTTAAGTTCTGGTAACGTGAGCTTCTTACTGCACTCAACTTTCGTCACTTCTTTACAACAGTCAACGTGGCTGAGACTTGCGACCGACCGCACATTATGTCCCTACCTGTTGCACGGCTCCAGTTCTGCTCGCGTTCCCTGGCTGACACCGCTCGTGTTCAGGCTGTGTCTTTCTGAAGACCATTTCTAGATAATTGTTATTTACATAATTTCTAGATGAATTGTTATTTAGACCATTTCTAGATGAATTGTTATTACGGAATGAATCTCATTTGTGCTAAGGAAAAGGGTGGGGGGAAAAGATACATTTTAATTTTTTCCATTTTAAGGTATCCGTTGTAGAGAGTGCTTTTTAGCTTTTGTAGAAGGTGCCTGTAGATTCCGAGTTTTGTAGAGGAGAAGGCAAAAGTTGTTCTTCCTCGTAGTGAATGCCGACGTATCGCTAAGCCTTCGTTTCTATAACTTGCGTATCGTGCTGGTGCTGAAGACGGCAAAATACTTTTTGAGCTGTCTCAGCATGTTGACTTTAGCTTTGTTACATCGTTCTATAACTTTAGTTATTAATTTTTTCAAATGCTCTCGCTCACACAAATGAAATGCACTTGAAAAAGCTGAAATTTTAGGCTATTGGGTACGTCTCTTTGCGAACACCTTCGGAGCAACTGCGATGACGGAGCCGAACCCGATGTGATGTACCTATCAAAGTTTCACCCCGTGAACCCGAGATATATCGGTGTTCTGCTCGCCGGACATTGTTTTTCTTAGACACCGACGCTTCGACGTGGTGGTGCTTACCTTCCACCCATAGCTCGTACATAAAAATAAAAGCTTCGTAATGACGTCACTTCGAACAATTAGATCCTCAAGAAAGTAACTTTTTCAGTATTTGGCAAGGAGGCCTCGGTAAAAGTTTTTTCGTATTGGGGAATTCAGAGCTCAAAATGTTAACATTATGAAGCTAGTCTCTTGGACGATGCCTGATTTTTGTCGTCGACTAAATTTTAGTCACAAAAATTTCAGCACGTATCAGACTACCCGTGACACCCATTCGGTCAGGTTGTTCGTACAAATAATTTCGGGCAAATATTCGTAAAGTGGGTGTACATAACAGAACGTATCCACAAAATATTATGTGGAAGTTTCTCATTTTGCTCTGTACAGATGCAGTCACAGTCGTTCCTTCTACTGTGGTGTTTAAAAGTGATGGTCACTTGGCTTGATATCAATGACACAAGAATGTTACGTGTCATTGCTAAATGTTACGCGTTGAATTGTGCAATGAGTCATTAATGAAAGCAGTACGTTGAATTTTGCCCCATGTTGTTACTAAAGCAGGGTGTTAAATTTTGGTATGTTTTTAGTAAAAGAAAATTGTTGACATTGAAAAGCATGCAAGCAAGCAAATTGACAAGATTATCAGTGTTTTTGGAATACGTAGATTTAGAAAATAGAGAGAATGTTTGTTCTCAAATGATTGTAGGGCGTAAGCTGGTTTGTTACATCGGATTGTTGCAATAGTCTTGAATTTATAAAATATACTCGAAAGTTTTCTCGTACGTGAGTTGCCTATTTTTTCTACGACTGAGTGTTTCTTCATTTATAGTAGAATTGATGTATTAGCTTTTGTATACAAGATAATGTCACAATGGGCGCTCGCGGCCCGTATTCTACTTGCCCAAATTACAAGGAACTAAGTGGGGCAAAATTTGCAAACATTTCACGTTGCTACTTCCTATTTGAAGTCTTCATAAAATAAGCTTGTATTCTAGAGCACTGTGTGCTGTTGAATGATTGTGTTCACTAACTTGGCTTGAAATCAGATTCATTTCTTCCGTGTACTTAACGGGAATCTTTTTTCGTGGAATGGAAACTTGCAACAAAAGCGGATCCGCTAAACAAAGTGTGGGACGCAAATGATATCGAACAAAAAAATTCTCATTACGTAGTAGTGAGATAATTGGACTATCTGTAGTTTTCAGCTGAGCAGACGACGAAAAAATGCTTCTTGGATCGTTTAATTTATTTTATTGATTGATTTTTAGGGAGAGAGACTTATTCTATGATGCATTGCCGCTGGATCTTTTCACAGCTTTAATCTCTTGTTCTTACTTCCTTGATGGCTGTAGGAGTTCCATAAAGTTAGAAGGGTTATTTTGAGGAAATTTCTCTAAGTTGTTACTTCTAGCTGAGACTCGATGTAAAGCGCTCATCGGGTGTAATAAAAACTTTTATAGCATGGCACTACATGACTCAATTTTCGAAGATCAAATACAACTGCCGACTGAAAAGAACCACGTGACTGCACAGTCTCGGATCAGCGGCATGCATTGCCTTCTAAGAATGGCCAAACTTCCTTTCCCGGGGAGACTTGTTTTATCATTTTCTACTCGTATGTCTGCACTGTAGAATGTCGATCTTTGCCTGTTGAGTTTACGGTCTCGCGTAATTTGTACGACATCGTACAATACAAAGATACAACACTTTCGTGTTGCCACACAGTTGCACGACATATTGAAGGTGCAACTTGACGTGAATTTTAACTTTCAATGTACATAATTCTTACACTTGACGTCACTTAGTGAGCATTATACGTTTGTACATTAACGAGTTTAGTGGGTGTCGCGTTTGTGTTTTGTTTTTTACTTTTACTCTTAAGAGTGCCGGCTGCCTTGAAATATTGTAAAGATTACGTGTAATGTAAGGGCGAGACTTGCATGCCTCATACTCTAATTCACAGATGCCTTATTCATTCATCTGCTCTTACTGCAGTCACTGGGCGGCGAATAGCTCACTCTTTGAAAGCATGAAATTCAGCGTGGGCGGGCCGTGACGTCATTGATGGTTTGCTGGGTTGTCGGCTGTGTTAGGATATCTGCGCTGTGGCACAGCAGACCAAAGCTGCTTTACAGCACTCGTTTTATGATATTCAGTGTATATTTTAAAGTAACTCAATTTTTTAAGGTTCATTTATTTTTTGGGCTTCTCTTGAGCGTTGCATCGTAATGCGAGTAATCTTAGCGAGCTCTGGATTAGAGTTACCTGAATGGTCTCCTTTTTTAGCAGGAATCTTCTAGTTTGGATTTTGTTCTAATAATATTTGGTAATGAATGTGTGACCGTGCATCTGGTAACCATACTGGGTGTGTTTGGTCTACGTTTGTTTTAAAAAGCCCAAATTTTAAGATCTTGCTCGAAAAAAGCTCTGACACCCCTCCACGAGACTGCATCCATCAGCTTCCTATGTTCTGAACAGCCAGGATTGTGCTTCTTGGAAGGTCGACATCATCGATTCATTTAACTCCACAAAGCTTACAATGTTGATCAATGTTCTAAGAATTGAGTTTCGGTTGTAACTTCAAGCTGTGGGTTTCGAGTATTTCTTAGCGGGTCCGGCTGCGATTCACCGTACATTAGGTAGTATTTATTGGCGTTATGTGCGATGGTAAACGTGTTGTTTGAAATTCGAGGTGTCTCATGTGAAGATTTCCTTTAGAATGGAAATTCGTATGTTTTTATTTATATTTGATTTGTATGAACGCCTCGCTTCTTAGAGCAAATCACTCGACAATAGTGGTAATTGTTGTAGCTATTCTTGGCGCGCAGCCTCGTATGGAAGTGCAACTCTTGTATTTGGGGGAATTAGCGCTACCAGGGGGGAAGACGTGAGGTCCTGAGTAGAAGAGCATTTCGTTTTTTAAATGTATTAGGGTTTTCTTTGTTATGGACTATCTTTTTTCTGTACAATGCTGTCATTTTTTTTCTGCTCCAATGGATTTCTTGAGCATTTACCTAGTTTCGTAAATTTCTTTCAACATTGATGTTTCTATTCGCAGGGTGTGGGGACACACCTTGTAAATAGATTCCCCATTCCCTTAATTCCATACTAATGGTGCTTTCCTCCCACTTCTTTTGAGAATACCTTTGTTGTGATTAGGGAGGTTTGAACTAACTAATAATGGTTCAACGATCACTTGATGAGCTTGTGGGTGATTTGTTATGACCAGTAGAATGTTTTACTTAACTCCGTAAGTGCGATGGGAAGAAAAAGCTGTCAAGTCTTCCTTGATCGCCTGACAGGTGATACGTTCACCGTGTGTGCGAGACCATAGGGCGTGTGCTGCTCTTTCTTTCATAATAAAATAACTTTCTATGGCTCTTGATTTGCCTATCCTTGGGCCGCCTCCTGGTATCGCCCGAAACATGTCCCGTGCTCCTCCTGTCCGCGACCACATGGTGAGAACCGCACGTCTTTCTGCTGTTCAGTTCGTGTGCGGTTGTGCTCTAATCTCGTCTTTTTGGTTGCGAGTGTTTGCTGCGTTTTGTAGTGTTCTTTGAAGCCATTTCACTAACTTAAATTAGCTCTTTGTTGATTTTTTCCTTAGTTTTTAGGGTTTTTGTTACGTTATGCCGGTTATTACACAGACTTCAACGTGTTCCTTGTTGATTGTTTCTTTAGTTTTTAGTGTTCTTTGTTACGTTATGCCAGTCATTTTACTAACTTCAACAGCAAATTCTTTAGTTATTTATTCCTAGCTACATAAGTTCGTATTTTTAATAATAGTTTCCAGTTACCGGCCACCTGCCTCAGGTTTTTGATTACCACCTACGTAGAGTCGTGTATGCATCCGCTTGAGCATCGCCTCCTCTGTTCTCACGCTCCTCAATCCTGGGGGTTGTTGCTCCCTTGGTGTTTGTTGCCTTGTTACATTGAATGCTCTAGTCCTCTAATGTTGCAAGTGCTCAATGACAAAATTCTGTAGCTTTTTTATCACAAGTCTAGTTTGTCAGTGCATTTTTGTGTTTAGTTTTTAGTTTTTCTGTAATCACTTTGCGCAAAGATTTCTTTTGTGAACGTTAATTTTTTTCTAAATCTTATTGATTTTTATGCCCATTATTTTTGAAATGTTGTCACTATGTGTTGAATGAAATGAGTTAGAAAGCTAATATAGTTGCATTCATATTTCATTCATGACACTAACTGATTGTTTTCTAATGTAATTTCTGTTGACTTGTTTAACTTTGAATAATTTAGCCCGGTTAATAATGCATTTGTTTTTATTAGTGTCTGCCGAGGTACTGCAATGAAATTTTTATTGGTTTTCATTATTCCGGATTGAAAATTAGCGACGTTTTTTTTAAAGTTACACTTCCCACTAAAAATATTTCGCCGATTTTCTGCCTCTGACCCAATGCCACTTTAGCAAATGAACCCACCTTTAAATCGTATTCAACTTCACTCAAACTATCAAGTGGGAATAAGCAAGCAATCAAATATTTTGGTCTCACGATAAATTTAGGAACCATATGTTGGCTCTATGTAGTCCATCCAGCGCCTCAAGACTGTGTGTGCTCGACACAGCAGCACCATAACGCTGTCCCTAGATGGGGTGAACCAATGCTCCCTCATCTTTCCCATACCATTTATATCTCTTGCGTGTTCGTTCAGAACTGTAAAACAGTCTAGTTCCGGCCATTCTGTTTGTTTAGTGAGGCAATTACTTCTTGATTATTTACTTGCTGATTGATTATAATCGATCAATAATAGTCAATCTTTTATAGTCATTGTATACAGTGCAGCAATGTCTTCATGAATTTCCAGTTCAGTGATGCAATTTCTCACTGCGATAGCTTCAGTGAAGCTTTTTTTTTTGTCGTTGTTGTTCGTTTGGCTCAGTGTATCATTATCCTACCCCTAAGAACTCAGCTTGATCATTACTTTTATTTCCTAGAATTTTATTATTTCTCAAAAAAAAACGTTTTCATGTGCTAATCATTTAAATTTTTCGAAATTTCGTTCTGTGATTCAGCGCTCACTTGTTTTACTGAATTATGATCTTGTTTATCCTGTTATTTTAATCCACACATAACTTCATTCCTAGTGAGTTTTATACTTCATTCGATTTGGTTTTATGTGTTGTAGTATGTTCTTCATTGTTAACCTTGTTCTCATAGTATTAGCGTGATATGCCATCCCGCTGTAAGTTCTCCTTGGTTGACTACCCGCACTCTCCTTACTGCTGCAAGTCTCTTTTACTGCAAGTTTGTTCGTGTTTGTGCTCCCTGCCCTGTAGGGTATTTATCAATGAGACCTTATTTGAAAATTGATATCGACATAACTACAAATGCCCCTCAAAAAGTGAGTGAATCTGACGTGAGTAATGTGGAGAAGGCATCTTGTCGACCTACTCTAAAATAATTTTATACGCACAATGATATGAGTTTATCAAAGTTATGGAAGTATTCAACGTGATGTAAATCAGATAAATATTTTCTAGCAATTATAATTAAACCATAGAAAATATAACAGCACAAAAGTTGGTTGCAATGTTCGCTGCTAAGGCTATATAAGCATGTGTAGGACTGTTGGTATAAATTTTGCTAAATTAAGGTGATGTATGCGCAGATCCTGACTACGTCCGCCGCAAGATCGCTCGCCTCGGCAACGCCTCCAACACACACCACATCGGTCGCTTCATTGCTGAGAACATTGCTGGTGAGCCCATCGCTGCCGTATGCATTTATATCGAAACGCGTATAAGACACACCTATCCGCGTGAATGTGCAGGGGTGATCACAAAATCCAAGCTTTGACAAAGTGTCCATTAATTAACGAAATTATTTAGCTCCTGAGCTGAGAGTTAGGTAGGCCTTCATTTTGTTGGAATAAAATGATTTTGTTTTGTTAAATACCATCTTTTTTTCGGTTCACTACTGTCCTGTTTTTCAGCACCTCTGACGTTCTTCTTCAGCTTTTATCTTATTTCATAACCTTTTTTCTTAACTTACTGTTTCTATGCGCACGGGATCCTGTGCGGGAACACCCCTTGTGCATAGATTCCGCGTTCCCTTCTATGGTGCCTTCATTCTTCCTCCATTTAAATATCTATGTTGTAGTAAGGGAGGCTAAAACTAATTTATAATCAATCAAGCAACGAAATTGTTTTTGGGCGCTTTTTCTGATTGGAAGGAATTTATCAGCGATACATATCATGCATCGTCAGCATCAGAGTATTCCTGTTTTTTGAGGCCCAATCTGTACATCATATGCGTACGTATGTGCTTGAGCCGCATGGGTGAGGGGGGTAGTAACAACTGGGTAATTGGTTGTGTTATGGGTCTCCGGGATACAATCACGCTAAGGTAATTGGCTTGCTGAATTTTGTCCACGTTGCTCACGAGTGCAGTTGATCTCTGTTACCCCCTCAGGGGAATACAAATATTGTATCTATGGGAATTCGCCCTCCCAGGAGGACGATGTGAGGGCCCGAGCTCGGAGTTAGGAAGGCCTTCTTTTTGTTGAAATAAAATGCTTTTGTTATGTTAAGAACCATCTTTTTTCGTTTCACTGCTGTCCTGTTTTTTCAGCACCAACAACTTTCTTCTACAACTTTGATCTTGTTTCATGAACTTCTTTCTCATTTTACTGCTTTTATGCCCTTTCTGCATAGATTCCGCGTTCCCTTAACTCCATACTAAATGGTGCCTTCTTCCTTCCTCTCCTTGGATCGCATTTGTTACGGATAGGGAGGCTTAAACTAACTAATAATCTAATCTTATCTGATCTCTTTTACTAAATTCCATTTTCGGGTGGTTTGGGTACTTGGGGTCACCGTTTTTTGTAATATATTCTTTATTTTCACATGCCTAGTGTTATTTATTATTGTAAACCATTTGTATGTTCTTTTTTGGCGTGTGTTAGCATGGCTTCGAATTGTATTAGTACTAATGAGAACAGTCGTCAAATCAGTGGAGTTCATAACTTACAGATGAAGAGGCTTTTTAGTTCGCTCACACGTGAGAGGTGTAGCTGTTTAGAAAAAATCTGTTTCAATTGTTAATGTCAATGATAAGAAATTTTCAGGATTCAAGAATTATGCTGTTTGCCATTGTTTTTATGGCAAAAATGTATCATTGCTGTGATAGAAATGATCAACGTTAAGCAGAGAAAGAAGGAGAAATCTTAAGCGTGAAAACTCATGTACATTAACTCTAACCACGCCCGAATACAAAACGATCACTACCAAGCCACAACCAATGCGTTTTATTTAACTAATCTTTTTGGTCATGGGAGCTGTGAGAGCAAGCTGGAGTTGCCTTATTTAGTGTTGCTTTTTACATCTTTTTTTTCCTTGTGTCCCATGGTGAGACCAGTGACAACGGACGACCCTGCAACTTGCATTGCAAACCTTGTTTAAATTTTAGTGTTGGTATTCAAATGCCCCAATTCCTTTCCTAGTAGTGAACTTATTGCAAGAATTATAAGATTAACTAATTCTTTGTAAAAAATATTAGTTGTGCACTAGATTATTCTTCAAATATTGCATAAGAATTTGATCTTCTCGGCATAGGTTGCCTTTGAAGCCTCACAGCTTATGTAGACCGCAATGATAATATTGTTCACTGTTAGTTGAGAAGCTTATTTTTGCATCTTGCTTCTAACCATGTACGCGCTTGGAATAAACAAATATTTCAGTTCAGTGCACACTAATTGTAATGCTCCCTATTCCAATGAAGGCAATGAAAGCCATGAAAACTTCAAATATTTAAGCTCTGTGCTTACCAATTGAAATACTCCCCATTCCAATGATGGTCATGAAAACTTCAAACATTTAAGCTCTGTGCTTATTGAAATACTCCCCATTCCAATGATAGTCATGAAAACTTCAAACATTTAAGCTCTGTGCTTATTGAAATACTCCCCATTCCAATGATAGTCATGAAAACTTCAAATATTTAAGCTCTGTGCTTACCAATTGAAATACTCCCCATTCCAATGATAGTCATGAAAATTTCAAATATCTAAGCTCTGTGCTTACCAATTGAAATACTTCCTATTCCAATGATTGCCGTGAAAACTGTCACAAAATGAGCTTCATTTCAGGACTGGGAGATGGCATGTCGGGTGCGGGGGTGGACGCGCCCAGACCCATAAGGGTGGCTTCTCGCAGCTCCAGAGGGGCTGAGAAAGTTAAAATGGAACCCCCAGGTAAGCTTAAGCCTCGTATTTGAACCCTTTCTTGTTTAAATTAATGTTACTGAACTTAAACATTCCTGAAAAATGTATAAACCATGAAGCATCCGCACATACAATTCTAACGATGTGGACTTTTGTTTTTGCCCTTAACTTCTTATTGATCTTGGTAACTGAGCAAAATTTACTTTCTTTAATGAAGCATTGAATAGTACGCATACGGCTTCGTATTTTAACCCTTTCTTTTTTAAATTAATGTTGTTGAACTTGAACATTTCTGAAAAAATTATAAATTATGAAGCATTGAATAGAACGCATAAGATTGTGATCAGAAATTTATTTATGATAGAAGACATGGAACTACGGTTCTTGCTTTAAGAAGTTTGATTCGACTCAGACGCGTTTATCACGAGTGTACATATAACATTAGTTACATCAAGAGATGCTTTATATCTGTGTGTTTTCTATGGTATTCCATTCAAGTTACGTTACTTTGAAGTGGCTGTAGTTAGCAAAGAGGCGCCCGCCATGTAAAATGACACTAACTTTAAATTTATACCTGATTTCTGGTGTAAATTTGTTTATATTTTTAGACGGGGTTGATATTTTTGAGGAACCTACGGGCATGAGAGAGATTAACCCCTATATTGCACCGAGGGTAGACCAAAGTACTTTATTATTCGTCCGCTTTAGTTACTTGTTCTTCCTGCTGATTATGTGGTGTACTTTAATAGACTCGAGTCAAATTTCAAGGTTAGAGTGAGAATGCTGCTTAATTATACTGATACAAGAAATGAAAAAGCCTACTTTCTGCTGATGATGTGGTATGCCTTAATAGGAGGTAACCGTAATTGCGTCCTGATGTTAGTTATAAGGCATTTCAAAAACCAATGTACAAGATGATGTGTATCAGGTTTGGTTGATTGGAATAAAAGGCTTCCTTTAGACGCCAGTCAAATTTCAGGATCAGAGTAAGAGTGCTTCTTACTTATACTGGTAATAGAAATGAAAAATCGTTCCAGAGATGACCCTTTACTTCACAGATGGCCTAGTTGGGTCACCTCTCTCCCCCTCCATCTCCCCAAGCCTGCCCACCTCGGGGGCGTCTCCATGGATCAAAACCATGTCCCCTCAGCATTATACAGTCCCTTCCCCCGGTGTGGGCTCCCTCTACCCTCACCACTCACCCTCTTCCCACCTATCGCCCCCTCCTCCTCAGCAGCAACAGCAACAGCTCTACTATGGTCTGCCTGTCACGACTCCCACACCTCCTCCATCTCAAAGTCCTTACAGCGCCGGTGAGCATCATCTCTCGATCTAATAAACGGGGTTTACCGACTCGTGCTGTGACGTGCAATGTTAAGATGAGATCTTGTTGTTTCGTAATTTTGAGAAGCTATAATTAGGTAGTATATATGGAAGGGTTTCTCCGGTAGTACCTGAGTTATGATCCCGAGTTTGAACTGTTGTGCGAATGACATTCAAGTTTTTTCAAGAGTAAAAGAATTTTTTGGACAGTCCAGCTGGTATGGTATCTCTGATGCAGTTCGAAACTTTTTTATAACTCCATTTGGCTATTGAGTGCCCTTGTAAGCTGTGGCTGCAAAGAGATAGTTTAGTTTTGTAGTTCAGTCATGACACAGTTGTACTGTCAAAAGAGCAATGCATGGTCAAAAAATTCTGTTACAGCGCATAAAAAAAGCCTACAATACAACTATGTATTAAAAATGAGATGCTGTAAACAAAGATGTCATTTATTCCCTCAGAGGGACCGCTTATTATCCTAAGTATCTTGCATTAGGCTCACCAATTTCCAAATACACATCTTTTTTACAACCTAAAAGTAGAGAAACATTAAATGAAATAGATTGATTTCTGGGAAATCTCACTTTCAGAATAAAAAGGAAAACCAACGTGGCTAAGAATATCATGATAAAAAACAAACGTTTCGGATTACAAAAAATCCATCTTCAGTGTTCTGAAATACAATAAATTGAAGTATTAAAACATTGTAACAAAAAATCTTCTGAATAAACCGGATGTAAGATAATAAGATTAAAAAGACATGATAAAACAAAAAACTATACAAAATGTTAACAAACAATGGAAAGTTTCACCGCCGTATCACATTCGTTTATTGACGGACGGTTTTTTAAAATGTATATCGACTCTAAAATGCGGAGATCGAATAAATTTGATGTTGAATCCAAAATTTTAAAATTTGTATTTTTAAAAATATGGTCTTTCTTCAAACAATGTTCTCTTATTGATGAGTTGGATGGTTTGGTCAGGTTACAGCCGGTGCGAAAGGAGACTCCCCTGTGTTGTGCACACCTCACAAACAATTGGAGCCCAGTGCTACCAATGTAAGAGCGCTCGCAGCGGTCACACGTATATTGATATACAACTGAGGTGCTCAACATCACATCCGGAGTATCCCTTCGCTTAAAATATGATCCGATTTTCCTATCATTTTTAAAATATGCACAGTGTTTTTCACAGTGTTTTAAGCCAGTGTTTTACCGAAGATATCTGGACGATACGTTTATCCTTTTCAAAAACAGCCGAGATTCCGAGCAGTTTTTTCAGTATTTTAACCAATGACATAGGAATATCAAATTTACATTTGAGCTGGAAGTGAATAATGAATTGTCATTTTTAGATGTAAAAGTTACAAGATCTGGAAACAAATTTACGACATCAGTGTTTCGAAAAGCAACTTTCACGGGATTGGGCACGAACTTTTTTAGTAATATTTTTTCAAAATACAAAATTTCAGGGATAGTAACGTTAATTCACAGAGCTTTTGAAATTTCATCGTCTTACAAGTTATTCCATTTAGAGATGAATTATTTGCAAAATTATTTCTGTTCGGATAATTACCCGAAGAATATTTTTACTAGTGAGTTACGGAAATTTTTGAATAGAAAGTTTACTGTAAAGCCGAGAATTCTCACTGTGCCGAAGTTAAGGTTGTATTTCCAGCTACCTTTTATAGGATCCCGTACAGAGAAAATGAAAATGGAAGTTGTATCAACAGTTAAGAGGTTTTTTCCACAAATAAATCCTTGTGCATATTTTAAAAATGATAGGAAAATCGGATCATATTTTAAGCGAAGGGATACTCCGGATGTGATGTTGCGCACCTCAGTTGTATATCAATATACGTGTGACCGCTGCGAGCGCTCTTACATTGGTAGCACTGGGCTCCAATTGTTTGTGAGGTGTGCACAACACAGGGGAGTCTCCTTTCGCACCGGCTGTAACCTGACCAAACCATCCAACTCATCAATAAGAGAACATTGTTTGAAGAAAGACCATATTTTTAAAAATACAAATTTTAAAATTTTGGATTCAACATCAAATTTATTCGATCTCCGCATTTTAGAATCGATATACATTTTAAAAAACCGTCCGTCAATAAACGAATGTGATACGGCGGTGAAACTTTCCATTGTTTGTTAACATTTTGTATAGTTTTTTGTTTTATCATGTCTTTTTAATCTTATTATCTTACATCCGGTTTATTCAGAAGATTTTTAGTTACAATGTTTTAATACTTCAATTTATTGTATTTCAGAACACTGAAGATGGATTTTTTGTAATCCGAAACGTTTGTTTTTTATCATGATATTCTTAGCCACGTTGGTTTTCCTTTTTATAGAGAAACATTAAATTGATGGGTGGGCTTATCACTACAACGTACTTGTGAGACCGACCGTTGAGAACAAGATGATCACTAGGACTGATATTCAACACTTTTATTGCTGCATATACAATGTGAGGGCCCGTGCTAAAGGTTAGGTAGGCTTTCTTTTTGTTAAAATAGAATAGGTTTTTGTTTTGTTACGGACCATCTTTTTCGGTTCACTGCTGTCCTGTTTTTTTTTCAGCCCCTACTACTTTCTTCTTCAACTTTTGTCTTGTTTCATGAACTTCTTTCTCATCTTACTGTTTCTATGCCCTTTCTGCATAGATTCCGCGTTCCCTTTACTCCATACTAAATGGTGCCTTCTTCCTTCCTCTCTTTGGATCGCATTTGTTGCTGCGGGTAGGGAGGCTAAAACTAACGACTAATCTAATCTATTGCTGCATATCTTTTGTATAACCTAAAAGTAGAGAAACATTGAATAATTGGGCTGGCTCATTGTGAGACCGAGCGTTGAGTAGAAGATAGTCTCTATGACAGATGTTCCACACTTTATATTGCAGGCGGGGCAGTTGGGGTGACAACTGCGGGAGGCAGCAGCTACTCCATGGTGCTCGGTAGCTCTGTCGGGGGCATTGTGACCGTCACATCTCCCATCATCTCCCCGTCCACAGAGGGGGCGGCAGGTGGTCCTACCCTTCCTTCCTCGTCCGGTGCCTCGGACCTTCACCTCCTGGATCTCGACTCGCAGCGCTTTGTGGAGCAGCAACACATGCAGCAGCACCAACAACAGCTACAGCATCTGCACTTGCAGCACCACACCCTGCTTCCCAACAACAGCAGCAACAACACTGACTTTGATATGAACCAAATCAACTCGGCGGAGCTGCGGTCCTTGCTAGACACGGAGGCTGACATGACTGCTCCTTTTGTGGAGGCGCACCTCTCCGAGAACCTGTCCTCCAACCTCAACATCATCGACCCCAACCCCGCCGTGGCACACCCCACCTCCTCAGCTCCTAGCAATAACCTCAATAACAACCTAGACCTCCCTTTGGCTGCGGGGGGTGGCGCGTTTATGCCCAACATCATGGGGGCCTCCGGCAGCGGGGGAGGGTCTAAAGGGAGCTCTCTCACCGTCACCAACTTTTGTGACAGTCTCAATACTCCGTCATCTGACAGCCTCACTAACCTCAAATCAGAACTGGAATTGCTCAATAACTCCTGAAGTTAGAGCTATGTACTCCACACGCATTAATTTTATGGTTTGACTCAAGTTAAATGCTGGCCTTCGGTGACCTTCTCGCTTTTATGTATAATTTATCGAAGACTTTCTGCTCTGTTTTAAGTGGTTTGCATTTCTGTCGTCCGTTACCAAGTGATCTTTCACTCCAAATGATGTGCTAACTCGCCGTATTCTCAACCTAGCATTGGAATTTTATCGTCCCAAGAGATCTCTACTGTTGAATAATGTGTGTTATTTTCTGCGTGGCTTAGTGTTTTAGGCACGACAATGTGCGAAAATCTTACTCATGCGCAGGTCATATTCGAACAATCTGTCATTATTTACGAAACTTTTTATTCGACATACCAGGGAAAAAAGTTTAGTGGTGCAAGTTTTAGGTTTTGTTTTATCTAAGCACCAAGTGTGCAGAAAATATTAGAAACTGAAATGCGAATATTGTGTACTTGCTCATCATGTAAAAATATGAAATAAAAGTGACGTGTAGATACTGAATAGTTATATGCATTTACTGTGTAGTGATATGTAAGTACGAAATGAAGATCAGTGTGCAATTGAAAAGCAATGATTGCAATGTGTAAACAAAAACGTAATAATACTGTGCAAATATGAATGATGTGCAAATACGCGATAATTACAAAATATGTGAACTGACGATCTTGAAGACCAGCCCCTACAGCCGAACAATGAAGGCAATGGTGTGAGGTGCAGTGAAGACGGACTGACATCACACGAAGCAGGACAAAACTGTGTCATCCACAGCCATCTGTGAGCGCTCTTTCAAGCCTTGTTAGATCCTAGCCGGACACGCTTTGCTGCGGCGGACATACTTATAAGTGAGGCATTATTATCATAGATGTGTAATTTTCAAACTTTCCTTTCAACTTGCCGGTCGTCAATTGTACTTCTTTTGGAAAATGTTGTTCTTTAGGTAATGTATGTCTTCATGACACTAATTTCAGGTCTCGACCCGCCCCATTCATTGTGTCCTTTATTCTACGCTTTGACTTTAGGTGTATGCGCAGTCAACTTTGCATAATGGATATGTGTCGTTCAGTTTCGTCAGGAAAGACTATTTAAGGGGTTTGCCTAACCTATCAATTGATCTCGTATGTGATGGCTTAGAAACCGTGACTGAATTGACAGTTTCACTAAGTGGAAATTATGCCAACAATTACCTGCTTGCTCCAGCGATCGTCCTGGAGATCATCGCTTAGTGTCTGCCACCGCTGACGATGATAATCAAAAAGTCTACTCTTCAGTCATCTACGAAAGTGTAACCTTCTGGGATAATCCTGTAATCTCAGAACTCCTTTCCAGTCCCCAGACCTTAATCTATCGAACAAAGTCGAGTGGAATTATAGTAACTTTTACCGCTGTAGATTGAGTACTTGAGATGTGAAATTAATCATCATTGGTCGTCAGTGAAACATTGGTTACACTTCGCATGCTTGTCGGACTCCAGTGCGCGTTTGCGCCCTAGCCAACAAACCCGTTTCATACAAGCCATGTGCACAACAGTTTTAAGTTTTGGGAATCTACCTATGTGCTAAATTTGTTATGAAGTGTGCTTTTTTTTTTTGTTCAGTCGAGACGCTGAAAATTTGTGAAGAAATTTATGAAAAGTAGGCTCTAAATCAAAACGTAGTGGCTGAGCTTCTAGACTCTTGAATCACAAGGTAATTCCCACCCTGGTACGGGCTGAGTAAATATAAAATTATTTGTGATGAAGCTCTCGGAGCTTCTTTATGGTCAATTTTTCCCATAAATATTTACGTATTGAATTTCCTAACATCGAACAGTAAGTTCATGAAGGTATAGTTTGTTTTTCGTTGAACAAGAAATTAATATTCTCGTTATTAAGCCTGTCATACTAGCATAATACTCCTTGCATCAACTGGGAGACCCTAACCAATTTTGAATTTTGCTGTTAAGCTTTATTTTTACCGAAATTTTTAGTAAAGTGATATGTTTATTTCCTACTTATCGTAAGTAGTGCACGCACGTTCAACTGACGTCCTGTTATAAGTAGCCTCGTACGCTAAATGGTACGCTCTGTGCTCAAAATTGAAGACATGACTTGCATACCTGAAATTGATGTGTTCGCGTATGAGACAATTCTTTGAAATTTTTAGTATTTTACTGTGCTCTTCAAAATTAGTGTGGAAGACATGATGGTGCACCTGGATTAGAATATTCATTTGGGAATTATCGCTAATTTTATTTTACTTAGTCTGAAGAATTTAATTTGGTTTCCCGTACACCTGTAAGCCAGCAACGTTTACCGACTCAAAGCTAGAATCCTGTTCTAGTATCGGAATTTTGCCAGATTTTTTTTATAGTTTTGGCCGGAAAGACTCAGACCGGCGTTGCCCAGTACTCGAAAGCCAGTGTTTCAAAAACGGTGAGTTTTAAGGTGCTCAGTAGCCGGAACAGCTGATTTATGCTTTTAAAATTTAAAATTATTGAAAATCGTGTAATTTGACTGGAGTGGAGGGGCTTTGGGAGGTCACTAGGTTCAAGCAAGTTAGCAGTTGCTCATCAGCTCTCTCTTTGCCCCCTCTTTCTTGTCCTATCCCCTAACATCACTACAGGCACACTTCTCGGACACTTCATCTCCAGCACATTCAACTTACTCTCATTAGCTACTTATGAGCCCAACGTTTTAAAACATTACAACACTATCGGTATTACACTCTTCATTCAAGTTTATATTCATTCTTTCCTAGACACCCCTCCCTCGAACACTTCATGACTTTACTCTTATTTGCCTTCACCCGGAGTTTCCTTGTATCACACACACACACACACACACACACACACACACACACACACACCCGTCTAAACTGACACCAATCTACACAGTTTCTCCGACCCAGTCAATAACGCTGTCTCGTCAAGAAAAATTAGATGCGTCAGATCGACGATAATGCCCTGTGCATCCAACGATTCAAGCAACCCCCCCACTACCCCCACCCCCTCTCACCTAATACTTTAGCCTCTATCCATCTACAGATTGAACAACCACGGGGACAATACGCACCCGTGACGCTAACTCACCTGGGCTTCAAACCACTCATTCCACACTCAAACTCACGCTCTGAAAATTCAAAAGATTGACGGTAAACCTTTCTGCTAATTCACAAATAGTGAATGGTTAACAAGAAAAGTAGAATCAAATGCGATAAGCACACCTCAAACAAATACTCGGGTGTACGAGCTGTTGTTTAATTCTCCAGATGTCACAAACTACGAGTGCAACTTAGACTTAAGACAATTAGACTTATAATTTTACTGCATGTTTAACTCACAAAATTTTACTGTACAACTGCTGTTAAAATAAGTTGCTCTTGTGTACGCACCATAGGGTCTGCCTTCGTTGGGGTGCAGATCGGCATCAACGGTTGTGAAATTTCTTGTAGGCTTTAGTGAGGCAAATAGGTACGCGAGATCTATCTAATTAATTTTATAGCGTGTAATTGGCTTGTTTATTGTACAGTTAAATTTATGCGGACCTTTCTTCAATTCTTTTTACTAATTTTCTACGTTTGCTTTATACATTTGAACTCTGGCGCCGTTGAGACAATTGCGGTCATTACTGACAGAGTGATGTTGACGTTCGTATTAGACACCTCATTTATCCTGTGCAATTTTACGGCAATTGGAGTTACAGTATTTGATATTATTGTATCGTTACCCCCTAGATGGTTTTATGAATTTTATTTCTAGTTTTTTAACATATCGGCGATGGAATGATACTGATGTTACGATGTATATTGTTCGTTGTTGAAATGAATTATTTATAGTTTCTGGAAGCCCTTATAGTTTATTGATATTTTATGCGACAGATTCGTTTCCTACTCACATGTGTAAGTTGGTGGATTTTACTGATAACTTTTACTCGATTTTATTAGACAATGTATGCCATTTTACCAGGTCATGAAATCCGTTTCTTGGATCAAGTGTTCCCGATTTACAAGACTGTAAATTTTTCCCTTGATTTTCCAACCCATATCAAACTAGTCGTATTTTTCCAACACAGTCAAGACTTCAAGGAGTTAGGAATTTGGCAGGATGAAGATACGTAGTTTGTAAATTAAATCTCAAATTCGTGTACAAAGAAATGCTCAGCTCAAAAAAATACACCGCAACTATTTTAATTTCTTATATATCAACTGATTTATGGGTATTTTAGCCTCGTTGTTCAGATGCCTCATTCTTTGTTCGTGATGAGCGCTCCCAGGGGAAATATGTAAGGTCCCGAGTTAAAGGTTGAGTAGGCTTTTTTTAATAGAATAGGTTTTTAGTTTTGTTACGGACCAGATTTTTTCGGTTAACTGCTGCCATGTTGTTCAGCACATACTACTTTGTTCTTCAACTTTCATCTTGTTTCGTGAACTTTCTTATCTTCCTGTTTTCATGCACCTTGTGCATACATTCCGCGTTCCAAGTCCATGCTAAATGGTATTTTCCTCTTTCCTCGCTTTGGAGCGCCTTGTTGCGGTTAGGAAGGCTTAAACTAACATCTCATCTTCGTTCATGAAGTTATTATCTCCATTCTTGCTTGTATCTAATTGTCTTTCCAAGTATCGAGCTGAGAGTTAGGTAGGCCTTCTTTTTATTGGAGTAAACATTTTTGGTCAAGTACCTTCTTTGGTTAACTGCTGTCCTGTTTTCAAAACTTTTTTCTTCAACTTTTCCTCTTGTTTTTAAGCCTTCTTAATTTGATGTTTCATGCATATATTCCGCGTTCCCGTAACTTCATACTAAACAGTGCCTTCATCCATCCTCTCTTTTGAACGGCTTTGTTGCGCTTAGAGAGACGAGAGCTAACTCATCTAATCTTAACCAGTTGTACAGTCTGCTAGTTATTTTGAGAGGCCACTTAAGAGAGAGTAGTTTCAAACGTCATATCTGGAAATACTGTTTGTTCTTTACCTTGTTTTTTTTGTGTTCGTACACAATTTGGCTTCCTTTTTAATAACTGTAAGCTGGAAAACTTCATCAGAAATACCCTGTGAATTTCGTGGAATTAATAGGATCAACATGATCCTCGAAGGACTTTTGAAATGCGACTAACGGTAAAATTTTCTTTATCAAAGCAAGTTAGCCAAATGTCAAAGGATCCGAGAAGCTCAGTGATGCGTTCTCTTACCTGCCGTATTGAATGATAGCAAAATTTCTGTAAAAAATACATTGTGTTCTTAATTGTACTCGAGTGTTTGAAAGTTATGTACATGTAAAACGTAATGTCGCGTGCGACACTGTGTTCTATTGCCACAGTGTAGTTATTTTTATGTGTCTTCAAATATGTAGCCAATCCTGACCTGACCACCACCAACTTGCATTTCAGTATACGTCTTCTACCATGCGCACACGTTTACTGTGCGACGAGAGTCAAAGATAAACCTACAAATGGTGTTATGAACTCTTCCAATAAAGACTTATTTTAAGATATTTCACTCGTGAAGTCTTATCGAACTTATGAACTTATCGAACTTCACTGTGTCAAGTATTTAGTATGTCACAATTTATGTTTTTTATTTCAGCATGTAATAAAATCGCGCAAATGTACTTATTGCGAGATATTTTTCTTGAGGCTTAGCAATCTTAAGAACTTGACATAACCAACTTGAAGTATTTAAAACTACGATTACCATTTCTTATGTTAATATCAGTACGTCAACGTGACGTTATTGATTTTCAGTTCTGTTGAACATCAATGAAGCCAGATTATTATACCAGATGTGCGATTCCTAATTTTTTAAGGAGCTAAGTTGTGATAAATATAAGTATATTTTAGCACGCACCTTTTTTACAAAATCGACCGTGGTTCAGACAGAATAAACTATGATCCAAATTTATTGGTTTTATCAATAGAGCTGTAACCCGCGTCTGTATACTGCAGATATAAGTTTTTTTCGCATATATAGGTCAACTGCTTGCAGTACCGTCTAAGAACTGGGTGAGTGTGTACTAGCAATTTATCTTACTTTAATTACTTGAGTGTAGTGATGTTGTGGCTTGCCGTTCAATGTCAAAACCATAGACAGGAACAGTTCATTGCTTTAAAATTCAGAGTATGTTCTACATCAACGACTTGTACTACAAAAATATACCAACATTAGGAAAATAAATTTTTTACAAGCTTTCATGAAAATATATCTTCAATGACAAGTGAATCTTACATGAGCAAAACAATTGCAAACAAAGCCATTACAGAACTTGATTAAATAGAACACTCTTGTCACTGTTACAAGATTCGTCGCTTATACTGGGTAAAATAGAGTAATGATGCTGTAATCGAACATTCAGTTATTGAGCATTCGAGATATTCAACAATTTCCACCCTTCGCGGTGGCCCATTCGTAGCATCGTAGGTCTCACACGAAGAAATCGTCAATAAAGCCACCGCAAATTAGGGGTTCAAAGTCTCAGAAGAGCGATCTAGTAAATGATACTTCAATCGAAGAAATCTGATGCATAAGCGCGCAACAGCTTTTAGAACTACCTCAGCCTTTTTAGCACCCCGTGTTTAACCAACCAACGATCGATCCATAAGAGATCTTGAACATCGAGTCTATATATTCTATCCTAAACAAACTTGGTTCAATTATTTTATGAACCATGAATTCTGCAACGTGTCGCTTACTAGATACTGAGTGAATTTCGAGGTGATGATGTAATAACACGTACATATGTCCTGCTAAACAGTAGGGAAAACGTAAAGAACTCTTATTTCAATCTTCTAAACAAAATCGCAGAAAAAGAATGCGATTAGGTATGACCTTTCCTTGAGACCTGCATATCTCAAGAGGAGACAGATGAACAAGTCGCAACACACGTTGGCGAAAATATTCCTGCTGGGTCAACTCCGATGTTAAAACAAGCGAAAAGTAACTTATTATCAACCGAACAGACTGGAGATCATCCTCAGTGCCCCAAAGGCAGAAAGAATGTAAACTAACTGCGAGGAATCGGAACGTGACAGTCTATATTTCCGCAGCATAGCAAGAACGACCAATACCGAAAGCTACTCCGAACAAACATCAGTACTCAACGCTTCAGACACGAGTTACTCAGGGCATTCACTGTAGGTGGTCAACAGGCCCGTCGGTCTAACCCAGTGGTCTTCACAGTACAGCCCACAACAGCTAATGGATTATTTTTTTGATGTGACAAGTTGGATAAAAACAGAAAATAAGAACAGCTTTGGCCCTTGGAACTTGTGAAGAAATTAGTGTGGTCCCTAGGCTTGGGAGTTAGGAGACCACTGGTCTAACCGATTAGAACTGCAATGGAGGAACACAACATAACCAACAGACTTATATCATTACTGCAATCGTACATATTATAATAAAAGCCTCGTTTTCTGACATGTTAAATACCAAAAAAAGTCAAACTGACTCGCTACAGTTAAAAATATACGCAGAAAAATATTGATGCAGCTCAATAAGTAAGATTGCAGTCCGTTTCCATACAAAAGATGTTTTCAGAGGAAAGAGAACCAGTCATTTAGTCAGACTTTAAAAATGGGGAATCTTTGCGCTAGGTGTGTTCCAACACAGGATATCCTGCGCACTGAAACATCAAGTTAGGAAGAAAATGAAAACAGAAGAGAATTCGGAAAAAGCATGAAAACTGAAAGAACCAAATTGGGCAAGAAAGCTAGCTAGAAGTGTCGAAGGCCGATCCATAGCCGAGGTGACCTAACAGCATCTATTAACCTTTGGGTAATCCCCATAGCATATAATACCAAACCTAACCTTATTGCTCATCTTGTGTCCCCTGAGTAACTCAAGAAAAATCTCAAGATCGGATAATAGTGGTATACGAAGTCAAGCCAGAAGCTTTCATTCAGAGGAAAATACCAAGTGTTGACAAAATATTGAACTATTCCAAATCTAAAATCGCGCGTACGATGGTATTAATACAAAAAATTAGCACACCCACATAAATGTAAGTACTCAAAGATAGTATTAGCTGCCATTAGACCCATTCAAAAGATGCTAGGCTCTAGTGAACACAGGCTAAATCATAGTCAGAGATTACAAAGTGTCAAATGCGTCCTATTGGCTCCCTCACTAACGTGAACGCTTCCCTCGCACCTATTAAACATTTAAATAAACATCACGATCACAACCTGTTAAAGCTGGCAGTATTGCACCCTGTTTAATGAACGACTAGGACGAAAAATTAAAATTGGAAAACAACCAACCGGCAAAAATGTCGATGTGCACCAAGAGCAGAATAAAAAATTCTAATTTTCGAAAGCTTATTGAGCAGAACTGCATGAAATTAATTAGGAACTATTTATAAAATAAAATCGATCGTGGATAAGAACCCAGAAATTGTGTACCAACCAATTGACAACGATGAGTAAATTTAAAACGAAAATTGAGACCTTACTAAAATTTACCATTGCATAGCGAAATTATCAAAATGTCTCACGTAGATCAGAAAAAATTATAAATAGTACGAACACATGAATAAATAATAAGAGCAAGTATTTAAAAATGTGATAACCTATTGCACTATTGAACACGATAATAAAGATACATGATGGCCGAAAAGCCAAAAGAAAGCATCAAGAATATATCGCTTATAGCGGTTTATAGTCATTATTTCAGTCAATTCAAGACGCGCAAGCCACAACGAATGCGATCTCAAGAGAGCGAAGAGAAGGGATCATTTAGTGGACTGTAGAAAATGGGGATTGATTATATGTTAAATTTTATCCTCCTTTACCACAACAAAATTGTTCGAAGAGAAGAAGAATGAAAGCACCATGTAGTATGAAATAAAGGAAACGAGGCAATTACGCACAAGGTGTGCTCTCGCACAGGCTCCCGCGCTCATAGAAAGAGAAGTTGAGAAGGAAGGTTAGAAAACAAGATGAAAGTCGGTGGTGCTGAAAAACAAGACTGCAGTGAATCAGAAATAAAACGTTCTTGACAGAAAAAATTAATTCAACAAAAAGTCTTACCCAACATTAAGCTCCGAACCCTACATGTTCTTCCTGGGAGAGCTAATTCTTATAGATACAATAGTTTTATCCCTCAGGGGTAGAAAATGGGGTATGTGTGCTGAAGGTGTATTCCTACAAAGGATCCCTCACGCATAGAAACACCAAGCTAGGAAGAGAAGACGAAAGAGACGGCAAAAAAAAAGGATGAAAACAGAGTGAAGAAATATGTAAGTGCTATCCATAGTTGAGGTAACCAACCTAACGATATCCTCTCTTGAGGCGCCAGTCCCCATAACACAGGAAAGATAAACTTTACTAACCTAAACTTGTTACTTCCTCTATGCCCCTCGACGGTGACGTCAATTAGACGAAGATTTGAACACGTCTACCCTGAACTCAAAATAAGCGTACGAAACGTTGACAACCGAGAGAAAACGATAGCTTATTCATTAAAATATAAATATTAAGTATGGACAAAATAAGTTACTAATTTGAACTATAGCTGCATCACAGTACTTTTGATACAAGAACGCAGAGTATAACTACTAGTTACTTACCGCTCTGAATACAAAATTGAGAACATAAGACGCTCTAGAACAGCCATTCTCAACCTTTCCTCCATCATTGACCCCCTGGGCTTTATGTGTTAAATACATATGGCCGAAATATAGGGGCAAATTTACCTCTGCTCTAGAAGATCTGTTTTATGAGACAGTTCTGTCTTAGAAATGTAAGCAAATGAGGCAAAAACTAATCCCACAAGATCTGCCGACTTAGCTGTGATAACAGCGACTTAAGAACACCTAACTTCAAAGATATGCTGATGATATAAGGCCCAATCCATACCCGCTCGAGGAGTGCTAAGGAAATTGAATTACTACAAATGGATATGAGATTCATCAAATACCTGAAAGACAACCTGCAATGGCACTCTTTCCTTCCAGGATGAGAGGAGAAGAAAGGAAAGGTTTTCCTATCAGCGTGGTTGTCCTGTAGACTTGTCGTCGTTTGGCACATTTGGTTTTTATGTAGGACAACTGAAGAGTGCAAAGCCAAAGTGGTCTACTTATAAAATTTGAAATAGCTTATCCATTCATTTATCATTAACTAAGGATAGTTGTCTGGGGAAAAACTTGAATAATCTCTACGAGTCCTCCCTCTTCAAGTTTAAATCAAAATCGCTTGCACACATTCCAAAATGATCAAACATAGAAAATTCGGCTAACGTAACATGCATGGGAAAACACTCGAGTAGGCGGTCGTTTTAGTAGCATGTCGTCTATTATAGAGAGATGATCAGGCTATTAATTTTATAAAGTTTGCTCACAACTACTACGACTTCACTTCACTATATCCTCGACGAACAGCGGCTCTGCAGTTCGCAGTCAAAAAGCGTCCAACAAGCTCACATGAGCTAAAATTCAGCGAAACTCTCGTTCTCGATGAACCAAATACGAAATTACTAGAATCACTATTACCAATATCTACATCAAAAAAGTCAACTTCTTTCTAACGCATTTTGTACGATCCAAATAAAAAAAAATCTTCCTTTCTTCAATTGATTTCTCTTATCTTTCAACACTAGCGAAGTATGCAAATGAAAATTGTGTGTCCTTTGCACACAAATATGAAAGAAACATAAAAAATGTATGAGAATATACACGAGACATCAAAATAATAACACGGGGAATACACATACGAGTTCAGAAATGTAAGAAAAAATATTCATCAAAAAAAAATAAGTAGACCACACTCACCCCGAACATTTTCATGAAAATGTAAGAATTCCAGCCACAGCGCCCTTATTCGCGCAGGCCTGGGAGTTGCCTGCTCTGCTGATGCTTTGTATTCACCTAAACACATCTCAATCTCTAAGAAAATGTAAATATAAGTTAAAATTACAGTAATAAATGATAAAGAGCGTTACTCATATTAGTACGCACGCGCACACACACAGGATGTGAGGAGGTAGCAGAACAAGTCTTAATAGCAAGGTTTTAACATAGTAACTCCTAAAGTTAAATTTCAATTACTCAGAAATTTCAAAGACAGAAAGCCTAATGAGTTTCTCTCAGTCTGTTTTCAGGCAACAGAATCAGTCACACGCTTCTTTAAATTGAGATAACTCGGCAGAAACGTTTAATGCGGCAGATAATCGTGAAGTTTATTCAAATTGTATCCATCTTTCCTGGGGTTTACACAACGCTTGACAGCGACACCTTATTTTACTAAAGAATTAATACGTCTTTGAATCAGAACTCCGCTTTGATATCTTGAATGTGTCATATGTTACACGACAGTATCAGCATGATTCTCGAACGTGTGTGACGTGGCGAACTTGTTTTTTTTCTAGCTTGGGGGAAGTTGGGTAAATTTATGTTCAATGAACCTCTACTCTACTACACACGATGACCAAACTTGCAATGCGTCAATGCAGAGGGTAGCTAAAAGTTCATGAGTAAGAGTGAAAACTAACATGCAACACGGCATGAAAAAACACAAATTTGAAGTTAAACTAACTCTCCGGGAAGAAGGGATACAGCTAACTCAGGTACATTACACTCATTAAGTCTAACTTGATACGTCGTCAATCATCATCGATTTAAAGGATACATTTTCCATGACTTAGCCCGTTCCTCACAAAAACTGGACAAGGTACCTCAAGTATTTGGAAGACGCTTCTCACAAGACAATTTACACCAGGAACGAATTAAGAAGAAAATCAAAAAACCTAGCCCAAAATAAGAAACTACTTCAATTATTTTCACAGTAGTGCTCAATGAACATGAAACACAAATCCCTCGAAGGAGGTTTCAATTTAAAACAACTATTTTTGCTCAAATGAAAGGTCATACTGAATGGAAGAAATGATCGAAGTAAGTCTAATAACTTACCATATATTCCTCAACTTTCCCCGTTGGGGCGGCTTAATAAATAAAAAGCCTGATTTTCCTAGCATTTCAAGGACCCCGAATTGATCACTAAAAAACATGCCAAATTACAAAAAATTACTTAAAAACTTACCGTAATATAAATTGATCTCTAAATAATTTTTTGCTACCCTTTCTGAATTTGAATTGTCTTGAAAATTAAAATCACTTGGGTAGAGTAAAATAAAAGCAAAGAGTAAAATACCGAGCATAAATATGAAGTGCATTAGAACCCACACGTTGACGCCACAGGTGATGGCGAACTTGAAATTTGACTTAACAAACTCATATTAGACACAAAAAATGAGAGGACGCTTCAATAATTTGCACTGAAGTCTGAAATTATAACGGCACAATGTTCAGAGCATAGACACCAAATATAGCCTTGCACAAGAAGGTATTGCAGCTTTTGAGGACGGTGTTTTGGTTGCGGTGCTGATCTTTTTTGTTCTCCGGTGCTTTGTCAGACATCGACGGAACAGGTGTCGCTGACATCGACGGAGGTGTTGCAGACAGTTCCTGGAGTGAGCTGTGAAACAAGTTTATTGAGATTCCAAATAGCCACGGAAATGCAAGCACATGAACCTCGACTGAGGAATACTACACAAAAAAAAATTTGGACTGAAAACCCCAAATTTAATCGGAAAATAAGCCACAGGTAATCGACTCGCAAGTATATATAGGGGAGGGCAGAGCCATGCAAAATTGACTAACTCGTTCTGTTCTTCTCATTTTACCTTAACCACCCGTCCATTCTTGTGTCAATGCACTAATTTTCAAATAAAATATCACACTCGACAGGTCTATTGCAATCCACCTAAAATACGGTGTGCACTAAATATTCAAATAGTCGATGCGGCAAGATATTTTTATTTCTTAATTGCATATATACTACGGCAACATTGGCGGTTAGTTATCAATGAAAGAAAAAACTTTATTTTTGTGATTGAATGCACCCCTTAAATTCACCGGAATGAAGTTGATATACCTTTAATAAATTTATTTTATACTTTGTCGCTATTTTTCTATACATCATATCGATGCTCATGAACTGTGTTCTCATGTGCTAATACACACTATAATTGTACTGTGAGCAAATATTTGCATTCAATATTTAATCATTGTTTTATTCTAAGTTAGTTTCCGACTCCCTAGCCACAACAAAGGCGATCTCAAAAAGAGCGAACCCATTTGGTAGGGACTGTGTAAAACGGGAAATCTATTAGATTATTAGTTTTCGCCTCCCTATCCTCAACAAATGAGATCCAAAGAGAGGAAGGAAGAAGGCCCCATTTAGTTTGGAGTTAAGGGAACGCGGAATCTATGCACAAGGTGCATAGAAACAGTAAGCTAAGAAAAAAGTTCAGGAAACAAGATAAAAGTTGAAGAAGAAAGTAGTAGGTGCTGAAAAAACAGGACAGCAGTGAACCGACAAAAGATGATCCGTAACAAAACAAAAACATATGTTATTTGAACAAAAAGAAAGCCTACCTAACCTTTAGCTCGGGCCCTCACATTGTCCCACTGGGAGCGCTAATTCCCATAGATACAATAGTTGTATCCCCCTGAGGGGACGGGAAATCTATATTCTCGCACGGAATACCATACACAGAAGAGCAAATTAAGAAGGATGAGAACACAGAAAAATGATAAAGAAATGGAAACAGAAACAAGCAAAGTAGGCACGAAAGACAAGTCCCAAGAGCCTATCTATAGCTTAGGTAACCAAACAATATTTCCCTGGGCGGTACATGTCCCCATAACACAGGATCGATTAACCTCTCTAACACAAGCCTATTGCCCATCCTATGCCTACTGAGGAGTGTATTTTATTCATAGCTAACTACTCCCTCCGGTTGGAAATATTTGCAACACAAGGAGAAAAACCTTGTGTCAAATACTTTTGCTAATCACTTTATTTATGGCTTCACATATCATGTTGAACAATGGCGCCAGTTTTGAAATTTCGAAAGGAAATAAATGAGTACCTTCGTATAGTTTCTTAAAGAACTTGAGTAATATTGTGCGTCAATCCAAAAATTACACATACAGTGATTAAAGATACGGCAAGTCATAGCATATACGTATTGGGCCTATTAATTATTTAATTTCCGATTACTAAGTTGGAGCAATACAGCGATTGAAAAATGGAAGCAGTTGTCCGCGTATATTTGAGTGATGGTGTACAATTTTGGGCTGTTTTCCGTTAGTTCGTCGACTTTCGTTATAACACACGTTTTTTAACGATCTCGCGCTAAATAGGATCAACATGGAAAGGAAACTGGTGAGAAGTAGTCCTGCCTTATGAAACTCATTTGTGCCAGTGATAAAATGAGATCCTTAATCTATTGATATTGCACGAAAATCCTTGACCACAATATTTTCGTAGTTTAATTGTTGCAAGCTATTGTCGAGACCATAGAAGCTCGACAAGGCATTTATTTGTCTCGTTACAGAAATAAATACGTACAGGAAATTAAATTCTTCCTACACTCATATAATAAGCGTCACTGCATTTCCATCAAGATTTTTTTAAAACCAGATCAGCGATGTTCCATGGAAAATTTACGATTGATTGGAGCTCACTCAATTTCGCACCTCTGACTCCTCCCAAATCGCGCGAAGGCTAACTAAATTTCGTCACTCGGACTTATCCCAAATCGCGCGAAGGCTAACTAAATTTCGTCCCTCGGACTCATCCCAAATCGCGCGAAGGTTAACTAAATTTCGTCCCTCGGACTTATCCCAAATCGCGCGAAGGCTAACTAAATTTCGTCCCTCAGACTTGTCCCAAATCGCGCGAAAGCTAACTAAATTTCGTCCCTCGGACTCATCCCAAATCGCGCGAAGGCTAACTAAATTTCGTCCCTCGGACTTATCTCAAATCGCGCGAAGGCTAACTAAATTTCGTCCCTCGGACTTATCCCAAATCGGGCGAAGGTTAACTAAATTTCGTCCCTCGGACTTATCCCAAATCGCGCGAAGGCTAACTAAATTTCGTCCCTCGGACTTATCCCAAATCGCGCGAAGGCTAACTAAATTTCGTCCCTCGGACTTTTTCCAAATGGCGCGAAGGCTAACTAAATTTCGTCCCTCGGACTCATTCCAAATGGCGCGAAGGCTAACTAAATTTCGTCCCTCGGACTCATTCCAAATGGCGCAACGGCTAACTAAATTTCGTCCCTCGGACTCATTCCAAATGGCGCGAAGGCTAACTAAATTTCGTCCCTCGGACTCATTTTGCAACGTCAAGTTGCGGAAATGGTGCGAAATTTCCTACTACCCAGTACTGTGACGCCCTCATTTCTATGATCAGGCTTGGAGAAGTACGAAGCATTGGTACAACCTCTAATTGTTCATTGTGAGGATATGACCAGCGCATGGAGCAACACAACTTTAAAGTATTTTAAAAAAATGCGCTTCATCAGTCCAGGGACTTTAGAAAACTGATGTCTTCGTTTTCTTCATACTTTCCCTTAACTAACTTGCCCACTGTTCCATGACGCCGAGTTCTAAATAGTGCCACCAGTGCTGCCGTTTGCAACAGTAAACAAGTGACGATATAATTGCACACCTTGACATTTCCCACCTAGCAAGTTATTAATCACAAGAAAGGCTATACTTAATCACCACACCACACATCAATGACGTCTAATGGGAAACGATCGCTAGACGCGAATGCTCCTGAAGATTGTAGCGCCACTTTAAAAATCCGTTACTAAAGCAGCTTTCTCGAACACTGGAAAATATGTCAAAGCACACGGCCTTTACCTGACAGTTGGGAGGTAGTAGATACCCTTGGAGGGGCAGTTACCCCGATGAGGAGAGCCGGTCGGAGTCGCAGGACCTTTGATCTTGTTACACGACACCAACGTCAGGTTGCGAGTGAAGCACAGTTTGATCTGCGCCACCAGCTGCGTTTTGGTCTCCTGAATCAGACGATATTTGCGTCATTAGATGGAAGCTGATACCCTTGTGTGCTCGTGAATACAGCGTGCATTGGTTAAAGCGAAAATTATTAGTCGAAGGCACTAACACTCTTGGTGGGATTAAATGAATGCTATTTGACAAAAAAAAAGCTTTCACCAGAAAAAAATCAAACATTAAAAAGATAGACGTGAGAGATGGAAATGATTAAATAAAAATAAAGGAATCCAAGGCAAATTCAGATTATTGTTTATTAAGTTGTAACGGCCTAAATTATAGTGGTGGTGGTAACTGAAGAAAAGATTAGATTAGATTAGATTATTAGTTAGTTTAAGCCTCCCTATCCGCTACAAAGGCGATCCAAAGAGAGGAAGGAGGAAGGCACCATATAGCATGGAGTTTAGGGAAC
>JACJUY010003818.1:14975-26985 GCA_014220935.1 Platorchestia sp. MABIK | reverse complement strand
CTTATTTTATTTCAACAAAAAGGAAGCCTACCTAACCCTTAGCTCGGGCCCTCACATAGTCCCCCTGGGAGCGCTAATTCCCATAGATACAACAGTTGTATCCCCCTGAGGGGGGTAACTGAAGAAAACGTAGTACACTATGTACAATTGTGAAACCTTCAGACTACAAACACTGTCGCCTAACGCACGTCAACGAGTTAAACGCGCACGTGCACACAGACGAATATTACTCGTACGTGCGGCACGCAGACGAGTACGAGTACTGCGCGCACTTGCGGCACGCGGAGTCTGCGCATTGAACCAATTCACGTCATCCAACCGCACTTCGTAGCACTTTAGACGTAACACGCAAAGCTCGTAACTTACTCAACAAACCTCCTATGAGTCTGCCTCGTTTAGTTTTAGCATTTTACACTTATTGGTTTCAATCTCGAAAGTAAGTTTACACGAGAAAAGATCAAATAAACGGATCAAGAAAGTCCAACTTTTACAATAAAACTACTGATTACAAAATTTATTCACTATTCACAACCTTGTTCAGCTCACATTCCTTTTATTTCCAGCTATTTTTTTAATTCTTAAAATGACCGTGATAACACCACATTTCAAGTAAATCAGATTATAGATAAGTTAGTCTTAGCTTATTTGCTGCACAACAAAGGTATCCAGAGAGACAAAGGATGGAAGTGTCATTTAGTATGGAATTATGGGAACGGGTAATCTATGTACAAGGCAGGTCCCAGCACTAGCATCATTTTAAAATATGCCTTCAACATTACTTGAAGTAATGTCTGAAGTATTCCAATGTGTGGGACAAAGAATGCTGTGCCGAAAACACGAACACCAGAAGTTCACTATTTTTCTTCCAAGTCAATTTTTTCGTCCTTATTTCGATTTTCAACTATACAATTCATTATGTTAAATGCTGGTTTTGTAGAACTCGCCGAAGGAAATGTTTTCATTTGAACTTTTTCAAGCACAGAGTGGACTCTAGTGAAGTGCGAAATATCTATTTTCAGCAAAATGTTTACACTGACACTGGTACTTTTATCATCAAACACTAAAAACAAACGAAGGAAAACGTCCCTAAAAGATACATCCCAACAATAGACAAACATATCTCAGGAAAACATCTGCGACTCGTCCATGGTGTGGCAGTTAATCCTGCATTTACGAGAGGGCTGTGGAAGCCTAAAAATGCAGCATTGACTGCCGCACTCGCAAATTCACTGCACCTCCACAACACACTCAACACCAACATCCCAGGAGAACATCACTAAGGACTCTAATATTAGATACCCACTCACATTGTCGTAAATGTAGTCCACTGTAGGGTCTGCAACACAAACATCCCAGGAAATATTACTAAAGACTCGTAAATGCATTAGATACCCACTCACATTGTCGTATATATAGTCCACTATAGGGTCTGCAACACAAACATCCCAGGAAATATTACTAAAGACTCGTAAATGCATTCGATATCCACTCACCTTATCGTATATGTAGTCCACTATAGGGTCTGCAACACAAACATCCCAGGAAATGTTACTAAAGACTCGTAAATGCATTCGATATCCACTCACCTTATCGTATATGTAGTCCACTATAGGGTCTGCAACACAAACATCCCAGGAAATATTACTAAAGACTCGTAAATGCATTAGATACCCACTCACATTGTCGTAAATGTAGTCCACTGTAGGGTCTGCAACACAAACATCCCAGGAAATATTACTAAAGACTCGTAAATGCATTAGATACCCACTCACATTGTCGTATATATAGTCCACTATAGGGTCTGCAACACAAACATCCCAGGAAATGTTACTAAAGACTCGTAAATGCATTCGATATCCACTCACCTTATCGTATATGTAGTCCACTATAGGGTCTGTAACACAAACATCCCTGGAAAACATCACTCTCGTATATTGGATACCCACTCACCTTGTCGTAGATGCAGTTCACTATGGGGTCCGTGTCGTAGAGAGCAGTGAGGGCGCTGAAGATGGCATCCGAGGTGTAGGTGACGCTCGTGCTCGGCACGATGCCATGATTGGCTAGGCCAGCCCTCAGGTCATACTGCAGCACCCACTCCAAACCTGACACGGGAGGTGTCATGTCACATAAACATAAAGGATGCGTTATTTCAATCAATCAGGCCTGATGCATATCTTGTACATTGGTTTCTCAAATGCCTCAAAACTAACATTTGGACTAATGACGGTTAACCCCGGTCAAGCCGGTAACCATTTCCGACACCTGGGTAGAGTGACCGCAAACTTATCTCTATACTTGTAAAGTATACCGTATCTGACTGTTTTTTTTTGGTAATCCACAGATGGCAGGTTGTAGACATAGAATTATGGGACACTACACGGCTTTCATGTCACAAAAACAAACTAATCTCTGCAGAGTTCAGCACATTTGATTAGTTATCACATTTTGGTAACAATACACAACACGATAGCATCGGAGTGTGATTGATTGATTAAAAATTAGTTTCAGGCTCCCTCACCACAACTAAGATGATCAAACTGGAAAAATGAAGGCACCATTTAGTATGGAATTAAGGGAACGCGGAATCTATGCAGAAGGGATATAAAAACAGTAAGTTGAGAAAGAAGTTCATGAAACAAGATAAAAGTTGAAGAAGAAAGTAGTAGGTGCTGAAAAACAGGACAGCAGTGAACCGAGAAACGATGATCCTCAACAAAAGAAAAAGCATATTTCATTTCTCGGAACCTCAAGCTCGGGACCTCACATTTTCCCCTATGAGTGCTAATTCCTATAGATAAAATAGTTGTTTTCCTCCGAGTGGGGCATTGGGGAGTCTTTCTTCAATACATCATACTCGCAAAGAATCGCTTCTAAACCACTAAAACCCGGATACTTGAAATACTTTTAATAATGATTACTCTGAAGCCCACGGTAACAAAATACTAGCCTGAGTTACCGATTAGCTACTATGAGGCCAAAATAATTAGGATAATGGCCAGGAGTAGGTCAACTGTTCAGACTTGTACAACCAGCCCAGGGCACTCGGGTATCATTCAAACGGCAAGTTAAACGAGAATAAGTATATTAAGAGTAATAGCTATAGGAACCTAAGGGTTTGTCCTGCGGGAGCCGTCTCGCCACACGAGATCGTCAACCACCCGTCGACTTACCAAACCCTTGAACGCCAAGAGGAACGCAAACCTATAACAATACTAAAATAACAGCTGGATCCCCAAACACGGCACAGGAACTTAAAGCATAATGGGCACGTTAGGTTGCTTTAGTAGCCCGCTCGCAGTGCAATGCACCATACAAAGATCTGGAAGAAACTGTTAGTTGAGCCACCTCTATCTACACCTTCCATGTGGCTTACGCCAGGTGGCGGAGTTCGGCGCTCTAAGCCAATGCCAGGGCCTATAAAAGAAAACTCAGTGAATACAATAGTGAATAATTTCATTACGCAATAACAGTTCCAAGAGAGCTGAAGACATATTTTGACATGTTGAATCAACGGTGAAGAATAAAGTTCGGATTAGATGAGAGCAAGCTTTAGACAGCGCTCAATATAACAAAAAGCATTGTGCATTTATTTTTTTTACTTGTATTTTCCCTGACGATAAAGAAATTAATCTTACCTTTCTTAGAATGGCGGTCAAGATGCGGGAAATATATAAGCAGTTAGAGGTCACAAATAGCTCACTCAATAACAGGTTGCTATTATGCAAATTGGCACTGAAAAACCCTAAGGTAACTCTTATCTAGCACAATAGGTGAATGCTTTTGTAATTAGTTTTGCCACCTCTATATGTAAGATAAATACTCCACACCCAAGCACAGAATCTCTTCTGGCATAAAAGACTAGCACAAGAAAAAACACAGAGCAACAGTTGAGTCTATACCATAACCAAGAAGCCGTCAGGCAATGAACGTGACAGGCAAGGAATTGAAATGCTTTGCAAGGTAATATTGAGACAGTATAGCAGTGAAAAAGTGGTGGTCCCTATAGGGAGAAAATGAAGCAGAAAGCATGTGAATGTGAAAAAAAATAAATACCAAGTAACAAAGGCTGCAGCAACTGCTGCAGTGCAAACTGAAAAGAGGAGAAATTTGGAGACCAAAAATTAGGATAAAAACTCCAACAAAAGAAAAATCAGCAAACAAAATTAGGCAATCATATTTGAGGGCACAGTTTTGCAAGAATACACATTTCTTTGTGGACCAGTATTGAGTATCATTACAAGTGTAAAGTCTCCAGTCTCCAGTTGTGAGCAATATAAGATGAAGACAACTTAATCTCACTCTCAAAGTAACAACTTCTAAAAAGAAGCACAGGCTTGTAGCTGGACTCAAGCTTAAGAGTACCCACTACATCAAGAAACTACTTTGCTATTCACACCCGCTGCAGTGGAGAGGCCCTTTTAAAATACAAAGATCGATTGTGTTTCTTATGTTTCTGCACCAGCAGCGATCTTCACTAGAGGCCCTCCAGAAGCTGTAAGGCTTCTGTTCAATTAGTCATTTTTTCCTCAACTGATGGTGCTCATTTCCTCAATTCACTATTCTTTCTCCAGAACTAAGTAATACTGAGGAAATTAGTTTCTAGCAGTCTAATTACCCACTATTACTTACAACTTATAAATAAGTCAGTTACCATTGATCAGCCAGGACTTTTCATAACTGATCTTCAAGGAAGAACTTCTGCTCAATCCGTTACTACTTGTAAATCAATAACTTCCATCATGCTGAAATGGGAGAATGTTTTTGCTCAGATACTTTTTGCACATCTGAACCTTATTTCCACTGAAGTACATGAGAACGTTTAGCCACTATCTGCATACCAACCATTCGCACATACTGAAAAACTTGTGCTTGATTAGTTTGCATTCACAAACGAGCCCCTCACCCTTGCTGAAGTACTTGTGCTCATCGCTAAGCTCAGGTTGTGTTGCAGCACACGTGCCATGTTTGGCCCACTCGTGCTGCCAAAGGGACAGCTTGCCTGTGTCCTTGTAGATGTTCGTCCAGTACCTCAACAGCTGGGGTTCAATGTCGGCCACGCGCGCCTCTATGAAGGGCCACGACTTGTTGCAGAAAGTTGGGCCAAAGCGAGACCCAGTGACACTTGGCCTGTAGCAAAAATGAGGTTGCTTTGTTCCAATCAAATTAATACATAGCTTGCACATTAGTCACTAGTTGTAGATTTACCCAACACAAAGAACTAATAACAGTGAGTGCATATCAAGTAGGTACTTATTTCAAACACCTTGATATAAGGAGAGACTGAAGCCAACTCTTCATTTTGGACATGAGAAGAAACACCAGGCATTAAGGAATTCTCAATTATAACCACTGAAACAATGATCGAGTGCCCTGACCACAAGGCCTTAGTGAACACTACACAAATAAAATAACATGACATGAAAAAGAAGAAAGAAATGATAGCTTTACAAAATTCTTACTTTAACAGTTTAATGCAAAAATAGCTTGATGCAAAAATAGCTTAATGCAAAAATAGCTTAATGCAAAAATAGCTTAATGCAAAAATAGCTCCATGCAAAAAAATTAGTTCCATCATTGACATGCTTCAAAAGCTGTAAAAAATTAAGTCATGGAATAATAGGAAAGAGTGCAAGAGGTAGAAATTAGAGGCCTGCAAAGTTAATAAAGAATGAAAATGATCCTACTTTAATGGCAAACATAACCTAGAAAAATCTCTCTGAAATACCCTCCATAACTTTTAAATACAAGTGTGCACGGCCTGTCAACAATGACGGGATTCAATACCTTTCTTGAACAAGCTTTCCACACGTGGGATGACTAACAAATATATCTATCCTGACAGTTCCAGTGATAAAAAAAATTTTTGTACTTGCGCAGTGGTGATATTTGTATCACAGATACGGTCATTATGGCTATCTTTATGAGCATGACAAAGAATTAGATTATTAGTTAGTTTAAGCCTCCCTATCCTCAACAAATGAGATCCAAAGAGAGGAAGGAAGAAGGAACCATTTAGTATGGAGTTAAGGGAACGTGGAATCTATGCAGAAAGGGCATAGAAACAGTAAGATGAGAAAGAAGTTCATGAAACAAGATCAAAGTTGAAGAAGAAAGTAGTAGGTGTTGAAAAAACAGGACAGCAGTGAACCGAAAAAAAGTTGGTCAGTAACAAAACAAAAACCTATGTCATTTTAACAAAAATAAAGCCCACCTAACCTTTAGCTCGGGCCCTCACATTGTCCCCCTGGGAGAGCTAATTCCCATAGATACAATAGTTGTATCCCCCTAGCATGACAAAGAAATGGAAGAAGCGGACTACAAACAAATAAACCATGGGTATCGTTTTGTAGTAGCAGGACCCGTGGAAATTCCTCAGACAATGTCATTGTTAAGCTAGATGAACCCATGAAAAAATTCTGTCAATATTACCTAATCTATCCTAATCTAACCAAACCTATCCAAAATGAACCTATCCTGACAAAAAGTCAAACATATCAATGTAAGGCCATCTTTTAATGTTATACTAAGGAATTTGGTCCCCATGATTCCGCAGACTCAGACATCCTAGGTTTCTTGAGAAGTGGACACCAAACAAATGTATTAATAAATATATATATATAAATAAACACACAACAGGTATTATTAGGTTAGACGATGAAAAATAGATAAAATCATTAAAATAAGCATTTTTTCTATAAATAAACAAACTCAAAAATGTAATAGTGTAAACATTTAATTACAAAAATGTGCAAAATAAAAAACCAGCAAATATTTCAAGATGGCAATGAATATCATAAATTAATACACGTACAAGTAAAAACTACTACACAAAGATGAGAGAAAACCACTTTAGACATACTACATACTACCTGACAATTTTTAAACATCTTTTTCTTTAGTGATGATGTGAATCTTTCACAAATGGCTGGTCTTATTTGTGTCAAATCAGATTTTCGGTTGTAAGATTTCAATTACATTAACTATCTCAAGATCATTAATTTGCATTAAATGTGGGACTCAAACTTAATAATTGAATGGGACATTATGCATGTCTATTAAACAAAAATAAACAGGAAAATTGACTCCATACTAAGAAAGGGAGCCATTCATGAAAGATACAAGTTCCCAAAGCAAGAAAAGTTTCAGAGGTTTGTTAAGCTCTTATTTCCAAGAACCTTTTCACAAAAAAAAAAATAACTGCTTACCAAGGTGGCAGCTGAGAGACAACTAATTAAAAAAATATAAAATGGCACTAACTTCATTAGCAAGACGTAAACCAAAAACTGACCAGAGGCCGTGGACAGTCCAGGTGGTGACATTCTTATAAATCTGACACGAGGCACCATGGTGGCTTTCCTTGTGCTGGATGCAGCTCGTCACAGGCCACTGCTGAGAGAAGAGCAAGCTGTCCCATGCCTTAGCCTTCTTGGTACCGAGGAGGGACCTGAGTCACAAAAAAAATTGAGATTTATCATCGATGAAAGTAATCTGGAGTCCTGGAACAATATCTAAACAAACATCGGCATCTAAGGATGCTTTATTTCCAATTGAAGCATGATAGAAATTGAATCCAATTGAAGCATGAGAAATACGTCAAGGTATTGATAGAAAAGGAGTCTGAAAAGTATTTACCCCACAGGACTCTTGAGAAGAACTATTATTAAGAACATAAGAAATGAAGTCCAAATGCAATTTATTTCTGAATGGTAGAACAGAATTCCACAAATTAACAAGAGATATTTTAAAATCAGGGCTATTAAGTTTAAGCATTCTTAACTGCCACAAAGGCATTCCAAAGAGATAGAATGGAGCCACCATTTGGAATGGAGTTAGAAAATGCAGAATTCATGTACAAGGTGCATTCTTCCACAAGATCTCCTGTGCAAAGAATCAGCAGAGCAAATATGCAGAGTGTCCTAACCCTCAAACCAGAGGTCCAAAATGGCAGAGTAGATTGAGTGATAATTTCACCTAATAGCAGCATAGATGTCTTTCAGGCAGAGTGGCCTAGTTTCTAGTTCAGTTCCAAGTTAGTAACTTGGCTAGCTAAAGCCAGTTTGGCAACCCTGCAATGAACACCACGCCTGTAACTTGAGTGTCCTAAAATTTGGTGTTTTGTAGGTTAGGACACTCTGCATATTTGCCCTCCAATTTAAGAAGGAAAGTCATGGAACAATAAGAGTTAAAGAAGAAAGTAGTAGGTTCTTATAAAGAAGACAGCAGTAAACCAAGAAGAAAAAATGGTCTGTAACAAAACAGAGCACCTTTTTATTTCAACAGAAGGAAAGCGTCTCCATCCTTCAGCTCAAAACGTCATATCAAAACCCAGTACTTTTATAGGTAAAATAGTTGCATTAATCACAGGAAGATTTTTTTTCTCTGTATTAAAAAATATGATTTAAATACTGAAGATAAGAGATGGAAAGTCTTAAATTCTTGGAAGTATTTTAATGCATTTTATTCATTTATGATTAGAATTCAAATTTTATTCAGATATTATTTTATTATTATTATACAAGAAAGTTTTAGCCTCCCTTTACCATGACAAAGATGTTCCAAGATAGGAAGGATGAAGGCACTATTTAGTATGGAGTTGGAGAATGCAGAATCTATGCACAAAGTGCATAGAAACAGTAAGCTAAGAAAGAAGATTAAGAAACAAGAAAAAGTTGAAGAAGAAGGTAGTAGGTGCTGAAAAACAGGACAGCAGTGAACCAAAAAATGATGGTCCGTAACAAAACAAAAACCTATTTTATTCTAACAAAAAGAAAGCCTGCCTAACCTTTAGCTCAGGCCCTCGCATAGTCTGCCGGGGAGCACTAATTCCCATAGACAATCATTGTATCCCCCTGAGGGGTTTTATTTAGACAATGAACAAATCTAAATAATGACAGGTGTTCAGCACTTTGAACATATGGTGTACAATGCGAGTACAAAATGACCCAAAAGACAACCCCAGGTAACTGTGTAAAGCTAACAAAAGTTTACTTTACATTGCAATTTTGAAGGAGCATGGTTTGCCTAAATTCTATCAAGACAAAGATATTTTTGTCTTAAAATAATGTGGCACAACTTATTTTTTTTAATATTCAATTCAGAGCTATCTTATCAAATCATTGGGAATATAAGAAAAATCATTCTATGTTTTTCCAAAAATGATGAAAATTATAGAATTCAAGTAAAATATTTAATGCTTTCCGATACTCATAAGTTTTGAAGATCGATGTTTTACACTGGATAGTAACTACTAAGCTTAAGTTATCAAATCATTTACTCTGAAAAGCTATTTGAAACTTAAAATATTTGACCACCTACAATGTAAGCTAAATTTCACACATGTAAAATTTGTAAATATTACTAACTGTACACTAATTTTCAAACTCATTTCATTCGCATTTGATTATACCTGCTTTTGCCTTAGAAAATACACTTTTGGACATGTCTTCTGAGCATGATGACTTCTAGAATGCTTAGAGACTAATACAGAGAACAATTATAAAAATGCATGTGGGAACTTATGAGGTTTTTACATTTCCTGGAATAACTTAAGGCATTAAAAAAAGTGTGAAACATAACTTATGTTAGCTCAGCACTAATCATTTCTTCACAGAATATGCGTACATTTCTGAGCTCTTCCAACATCTTTCATTTTGTATTATAAGTTAGGTGGTAATTTATTTCATGTAACATGAATTAAATATTACATAACAAGAAGTACCTAGCATCTAAGACAAAAGATTGCGAATACTAGACTAGTGACTTGCTCTTATTACCTGAGAACACTGAAATCTGCTGTTATTTAAGTGTTATTAAGCATGCATGGACCAAATGAAATAAAAGTGTACACCTAATTCTGCTATCAGTGTATGGCACTCTCTAAATTTGATGGGACATTTTTTTTTATAAATAAGTATGAATTCAAACACACTTATTTGCTTCTAACCTGAACTGTTTCCTATGCATGCTGTCATAGGCAGAAATTAATAAGTAAATGTATTGCAAATTCTTGAACAAGCATTGTAGAACAAATACATGGTAAAAATTTGACACCTAAAATTATTAGAAATTATCATAAAAAAACAAGAAACCATTTCTCAAGCAAATGACTCTGCAACATCCTTACCTGCCATCTGAACCATGTATCACATCCAAACCAAGAAGCAAAATGCCTACAACACACAATTTCAAAAGGACTGAATTTTGAAAACCTAATGGTAATTCCATTTTTCAATATATACTCTGAAAAGTATGCAAAAGATATAATGTAAACAAACTTTCACCCACAATATGCACTGCTTGACATTTATTTTCAGTTTATTCCGCTGATATAGAGTTGACCTAATAACTACATGTAGAAAAATCTTGGAGCAGATCACAACTCTACCAAGCTTTCTGTTATTCGTCAAGCAAACTCATTAGTAAATTCCACTCTATCCATAAATATTCAACAGAGCAGAATGATAAAAACCAATGTCTATAATAGAATTACTGATAGCACCACTACCATTCTTTGCGTTGAGTATATCAAGACTTTTATATTATAATTAACACCACAGTTTTTATAAAGTTCACAATAAAACAAACAAAAAGTAAACTTCGCAACGCTCACGAAGGTTAACCCTGCAGCAACCTTCTGTCGTCTTCGACGTTCTGAAAACAGCTGCTACTTCCTTCGTAACTATCGCCGTAACACGAAATAGCGCGTTTAGCCAGAAAAGGCATCGGGGCTCGTCTTTGCATTAAAATTAACGATGATTCATGAATCATTGGAATACTTTACTGAAATAAATTGACGTTTTTTCATAACTTCTCCGAATACCAGTATTCTACTTTATTGAAATACGGAAGTTTTCCCACTTCATTACGCTATATAGGATTGCACAACTTTCTAACGTACGTAGCACAAGGAATGAATCTCGCGCTAATAGTATAAAAGGTTACGTTTTGAAACTCGTCAAATAAAACATTTAAATGGTTAGTTTCAACAGCAAGGCAAAAATTTCAAATTTTAATTGGTAGGTCAGGGTCAAATCTCAAGTAACGAATTATAATCTTAAGTGCTAGTCAACCACCGAAAAATTAAATAGATAACTAAGGGAAAATGAGAACTTACCTCAAGGATATCAGCCAAGGATGTCTATTTTTTCGGCGGACAACGGGAATGCTTTCCACAGTAGCAGCTGTTTTACATATTATTGTCCCCGATGGTACCTCTCATCATTGTCTCTAGTATTTTACACTGATTCGAGTTGAAATTTATATCAATAACTTCAACTTTATTTCGAGTTACATTTAGGATCCTCATGATCACAATTCTTTTCTCACTTATTTTGTCAACCTTGGTGTGCAATACACCATCACTAACTACACACATCGACACTCGCTTGACTGGCACGGAGGAATGCATTGGCACGGCGTGGCTCAACTGCCCCAGTGTGGTTGTACCCGGCGATTCATGATCCACCAGTGAGCGTCGATTGAACTACGATTGAACGAACAACTTTCAAAGGAGTTTTATTAAACGTACGGTAAGTTGAAACCTTGATCAAATATCAGTGAACGCTTCTACGTATATTAAAAGGTGTCCCAAAATGATTCACTAACAGAAATACCATCGAATCGTCCGTGTTGACTCTAGCAAGGTCAAATGCTGAACTGCTCTATGCCAAATATTTAGGTTGTATGATAAGTGAAGATGGATGCACTAGAACCAAGGGTGAGAAAGTGGCAAAAGCAATGCAGTGGAGTGGACGGTTAAGCAGTGTGGCCAGATACAGAAAAAACAAGTATGAATGTGTGAGAGGAATGTGGAAGTATGTAGCTGTACCTAGTGTCATGTATGGTATGAATGCTCTTGCCTGGAATGGAAGTGACTTTGAAAAGCTGGATGTGATACAAAATAAGGTAGGACGTTTAGCATTGGGTGCTCCAAAATGGACAGCTACAGAAGCCATTAGAGGTGACCTAGGTTGGAGCCTATTTTCAGAAAGAATGATGAAAGCTGTGT
>JACJUY010003817.1:50933-76613 GCA_014220935.1 Platorchestia sp. MABIK | reverse complement strand
TTGAACCGAATCCATTTCTACGCACTACAACATACTCTATCTTTCAGACGGACGGCAGAAGTATGCTTTCACAAAGCCCATAATTAAGAGTTTTACAAAAAGAATGATCAGAAAGCTAAGGTGGTAACAGACAGCCAACTTCATTTACCGCTTTTGCTTCAATTTTCCACATATGCTTCTGAAATTTTATGACTGAGTCCACCAAAACTCTCAAGTTATGGCAAGAACCTACTGTATCAGCACCAGCCAACAACCCTCTCAATGATACGCAGACTGTACATTATTGTAACAGTACTGGTTTTTACGGCATGATATCATTAACAGCAAAAAATGATTAAGCAAAGACCTTTCATGTGATTCCTTTTCATCGACCTATTATTTCATTTATGTGCGACATTAATTAAGATTTTGTATTTTATTTGCAACGACCTACATTTTAAGATGTAAATAAGAAGCCCATCAACATTAAGCCTTGCTTCTAAATTTTAATCGATGAATATCCTGACCTAAAGCTAAACTGTGTACTTATAAGCTATTCGTCCATAATTCCATTTAGAAAAAAGGATTCTTTGTTCCAATGAATCAAGCCTCACACAAATCATCTTGTACATTGTTTTTCAAATGCCTTACAACTAACAGCAGGATGCAATGACTGTCAAGCCAGTCCCCATTTCCGACACCTGGGTAGAGTGGGGAATTGTGCCTGAGTTCTTTTTTTTCCAACGGAGAGAAATCACCGCGCTACGCTGGGATTCGAACTGCCTTCACCTTCCTGTGAAGGGCGCGTTCTTAACCACTCGGCCATGGTGACAACATAAAGAAGCTTCACCTTCATCAAGTGGAAGCTTCACTTACGCCATAAAGGAAAGAAAGAAAAGAAAAACTGTTTTTCTTCAAAAAAGTTGGCACGTGAAATATATTTCAACACTTTAAATTCTGAAATTTACTTAATTTAAAGGTTTTTAATTGATAGACAAACCATACGAGGTGGACAATAGCCGTGCCAGGGTTACTTATGCTTCTTTCTAGGGGAAAATATATTACAATATTCTATTGGCTATTTAATCTAGGGCAAGATGACCGAAAGCGAATAAAAACTGCAAATACTACTCCACAATTCCGCGGATGATCTCCGTTATAAGTTGAAACGAACGAAGAAAAGACATGAAATACTCTTCTGAAATAGATTAAACTATCGTCCTAAAGAATTTTGAAGTATGCAATGAGAAAAGGTTAGCCATAAATAATTTATGAAAAATTAAGCACAACACGCACATTTGAAACAAATAAACAAACATACACGCAAAAATTAATTTCAGAGCTTGTTCATCATGCGATGAATTAGATGATTTGTTCATGAATCCTACGCTCATATTACGCCTATTTTCATCATTAGTCGAGCTGCTGATGGGTGTCCATCACGAGCAAGCTGAGTCGTTGGGTATAAGAGAAAAATTCGAAGCACAATACCCCACTCTACCCAGGTGTCTGAAATGGGCACCGGTCTTGACCGGGGGAAAGCGTCATGGCGTCCTGTTCATTATAAGGCATTTGAAAAACCAATGTAACCAATGTAACCAATGATATGTATCAGGCTTGAATTGTAAATAAAGCATCCTTAGATGCCGATGTTTTTTTTTTTTTTTTGCTACCGCGTGGAGGAGACAGTGTCCGTCAGCTAATGTGAGAGTAGGCTGTATTTTGAGCGATCGTTTTAAGTCATCCAGTGCGTTGGCAACGCGTGTGCAAATTGGGTTTGATGCTGATTTGTCGGTTTGAGTTTGGTCGTAGGTCGTAGCTTTGAGGAGCCAAGACATTTGTTCGGAGGTCGTTTCCCATTGTAGTGACTGCCTACGTGATTGCGCGCGTGATTTTAATTAGTGGAAATACGCTCGACGGCTAGGTGTTTTTTAGTTTTTGAATGATTTAATTTGATTTTAATTGAATGAATGATTTTAAATGCGGTTACTCAATTGGCTTTTTAACAAATTATAATCGCGCTCAAGAGGTAATTTTCTGTTTCTGTCGATATCCATGTTCCTTCGTATAAGTCAGAATGTTGATGTTTGATTGAAAAGAAGGGCATGTCACTGTCACTAAATGATGAAATCAAATCAGCCGGTCTGCTTGTACCTGAGGTGTAAAGAATGCAAAAGACAACTTTGATCACTGCTAAAAAGGCCTCACAACTGGATGTGTTTCTCCCTATCCGTGTTTGTTATGCGTAAGACTGAAAACAAAACAAAAATTGCATCAGTCTTCATACGTGAGAAAATGGAAAATAAAAACACGTAATGAAATAAATAGCACTATAGATATTTTTTTCTGGTAATAAAAATAATTACGAGTCGTTCAATCCCTCGAGTTATGAAATTTTGACTCGTGTTTCTTAGCCTCGAGAGAATATCTTAATGTATTTTTGAACCAGTGAAATGTATGAATTTTGACGCCAGTCTTCGCATGAAGGCAAATTTTGGAAAAAACGATCATGCAACCTCACCCCTAAAGAGACTTGGCTGAACCCCGATGAAGGAAGATTTCCATTCTTGAAGCCCGATATGCATTCTCCTTTGTGCTTTTCTCGGAACAATGCAGGCGTTGTGAAATCTCTCCCACCCTCTGCAACGGACAAAAAAAAAGCTGAATTGAATGAATGAAGCTTTGGTTTGCTCCCATTCATCAGACATTGGACGAAATGTTCTGTCATTCTCGAGTGTCTTATGTCTTACTGTGGTACAAACTCACTCAGCGCATAAGAAGAAAGAAAATCCAGACCCATAAATGACTTCAAGAAGAGCGTGGCCGGATCAAAAATAAATTTGAGGTAGAATGCAGTAATGAAATACTGCATCACGTCATTCCCTGCTGCTGGATTTTCAATCATCCCAACTGCTTGTCCAGCTTGTGTTAAAGTTGTTCAATCTTTCTTCATCGTCAGCATTTTAATTCCATAGCTACTGGTGGTCATCGTAAACAGTCATTTCAATAATTTTAGTGACAAGAAGGAGATTTCTTTTAAATAATTCCAGCATTGTAAACTGCTTATTTATACATGGTTTCTATTTTTAACTACTTCATCATGTATGTATTAAATTCTAGCAATGCTGTTCATCGTAAAATCAAATTTGTGTTCCAAAATAAGTCTTTTTTGGCCAATTTTTCAAGTCTCTGCCACAAATCTCTTAATTATGATAATATTTATTGAGAAATCGAAAACTTGTCATAAAATCATCAAAATTCAGGATCTGAAAGCGTCAGAATCTGTAAAAAAACGATTTAACGTCTCACGTTTATTTCTAGTCAACTACAAAAACTATTCGGGTGTCATTACACCTCACAATGGTTGACTAACCACAGCCTGACCACATGGATCACGACAGAAATACTAAATGCCTGTGGGCGTTCTTAACTAAGCATTCCTATTAGTAAAAAATTAAAGCTACCAGTTGCAATATAAAAATTTTCAATTTGTTTCATTGTGGCCACCAAAATAAAGTATGAGATTGTTCATGCGTCAACATCGGTAAGCCTTGAGGATCCGCAAACTTACGAGAAAACTTGGAATTTATGATGAAGTACGACTTCTACTTCGAGTACCGACGATATGATTTTGAGAATTCTAAACACGCTCGACTTTCTGTCTGAAGTCAAACAATCCTCCAGTTAAACAAACATCGCTTTTGTAAGGTCGGTGGACGTTTTCGTCCAGTTGCGACATAATAGCAAATTTTGAAAATCACCACTGCTAGCCTCTAAACAAACATGTACTTGATTACCGATAAAAAATAATGTCAGTGAATTGAAAATAACGATAGGGAAGTGGAACATAACGTCAAAAATTGTAAACATCACTCTCAGTGCACGTGTGCCGTATGTCTTTCATATCCTTTTGTGTTTCATTCAATTCGTTCGTTAAATTTACTCACACTACGGCCTTGGAATAATGACCCATGTATTTAACCTATTCTTTTACATTGAATCAGGCTAGTAGCTAAGCAATTTATTTCAACTCAAAATGTTTTTTATTGTTGGAAACGTGCGTCTTATCCACAGCTTATGTCATCATGTTCGGTAATCTTTTCCAGTAATCGAAAACACACTTGTGCATGTTAGGAAATCTTATTTTATAATTTGTGAAGAAGCATGACTTTTTATCCTACCTTTATTGGCGTAGTAAACAAATGAGCAGGGATAATAACCGAGCAAAAAATGAGCGCAGCAAGTCACTTCCAGATGTGAAAAAAAAGAATACCCGAAAAATTAGTAGAGAGGCGGTTCGTGGAAGACAATCCCTCATTTCGGTTTCAAGATGGGCTTAGAAATGGTGAGGCCGGGCCAAAACTTCTGCAATTGGGAAACTTTAAGAATCCTTCAAGAGGCCTTCGTTTGGCGCATGAATCTTCCAAGGGGCGTCCGTTTGGCGCATTAATTTTTCAATGGGCATCCGTTTGGTGCGTGAATCTTTATAGAGGTGCCCATTTGTAGCGTGAATCTTTTTAGGGGCGTTCGTTTGATGCGTGAATCTTTTTAGGGGCGTCCTTTTGGTGCGTGAATCATTTTAGGGGCGTCCGTTTTGTGCGTGAATCTTTTTAGGGGCGTCCGTTTTGTGCGTGAATCTTTTTAGGGGCGTCCGTTTGGTGCGTGAATCATTTTAGGGGCGTCCGTTTGGCGCGTGAATATTTTTAGAAGTGTTCGTTTGATTTTCTCACCACATTTGTGCACATTTCAGTTGAAGTATCTTCTCCAAACAAAGCTATTTTGTAGCTGGTCTAAATGATCTCCATTCTATTTTTCACCGCTGATATGCGAGCACTTAATCTTAAAAAATTCAAGTTGTGCAATTTGCACCTTTTATCTCTCTCCAGCCAAGAAAAAACAATAATTATCAATTTCAAACTTTCAGAAACGAAAATGGGTTTCGTTGGATGAAGCGCTCAACAAAAAAGTTATAGCCTTGCACCCACAAGTGTGTTGGAATTAATTACTTTTGACCAGGGTACCTTGAGGTTTTCGTTTCGAATTCTAAATGCACGCACAAATTTCGATGAAGACTATCAACATTCGTTCATTTCATTTCTACAGAAGCTTTTCATTCTTCTCTACAAGAGCAGGCGAAAACATCCAACATAAAATTTGCTTATTGAAATCCAAACCTATCATTGTGTTTTAACCTATCATTTGCATATGATTCTAAAGTTCTGTTAAAATCGCATTTTATTGGAGACCTTCACTCAAACTCACCTACTTTGCTGCACGCCCGTGAAGCAACAAAGAATGGCTTCAGAATTTGTCAAACGAAATATTCGAGAGCAAAGTGGCTCCGAAATGCAATTTCGTTTTCTCTACTTGCTACTTTCTTCCCCCTTTCTCGGCGCTTTCGTTTCCTACGTGCTCTATTCTCGTTTTCTGCCCACACACGTTACATTTTCTACCCACTATACTTCCGCGTTCTACGCACTTAACTTACTTTTTCTACGCATTCAACTTCCGCTTTCTATGAACTTAACTTACGTTTTCTACGCATTCAACTTCCGCTTTCTATGCACTTACCTTACGATTTTTACGCATTCAACTCCCGTTTTCTACGCACTTGACACTCGTTTTCTACGCTTTCATCTTCCGTTTTCAACGCATTCAACTTCCGTTTTCTACGCTATCAACTTCCGTTTTCTACGATAGCCGTTCTTAGATTCCACTGACGCCACTTCTCTTCCAAACGACGCACGCTACTTGCTCTTCATTATGGTCGATATTTTTCCCTCGTAAAGCTGGTCATTTTCACTGGCAAGAAGAGCTCGCTCACTTCATGGCATTGCCTCTGAACTTTACGTAACGCCTCAGGCCAAAATGCTTGCCTTCAAACCATTAAAAGCTTTAGATGACTTCTAAGCTCGTAAGTGCTGACCAGTATACCTTAGTGAGCTTCATTTTGGTTGTATATTTGAATGTAAAAACAATAGGAAAGACCAATGGAGGTGAGGATATTTTACCACTTTTACTGCGGCAGGTAAAACTGAAGTGTGGTGTTCAACTCTGATTTAAAGTCAATTGTCGTAATTAATATTGGAAATAGCAAACATTAACTGGATCATACCATCATTTTGTTGTCATTAAGAATTTATGGAAATTGAGTTTGTGACTACTGGTCGATAAGCACCATCATGAAAATTCCCTCCGTGTACCACCGGTGGTTCACGTCGCCGTCAAAGTGTCAAATCATTGTCTGTGAATACTGGCGAGGGTGCAGTATTATAACTACACATACAATACAAGAATGCTGAGGAATTCTGTTCGAAGGATGCGAGTTCAACCATTAATTTTTCATTAATATCTGGCTTTGGAGGTCACAAAAAACTATTCTTCTAAAAAATTTGAGTTCAACCATTAATTTTTCATCAATATTATGCTCGGGAGATAATAAAAAATTACTCTTCTAAAAAACGTAGCTGGATGAATCCAACTTTTTGGGCGCTGGTTGTAAGACTGTTGAAAAGATTAAGTTGATTTGAGTTATGGCTCATCCAGGAAACATGAAAATCACAGCTTCATTCCGCAATAGGACAAAGTTTTACTGGCCGTCATCCTGGGAACACATGAAATTCAAGTTCCTAAGGGAATAACTCGATACATAGATAAAATTTAAAATAACAATAGGGAATTGGAACACAATGCAGGAAATTAGAAACATCACGCCCTGTGCGTGAGTGTCGTATCCTCTATATTTCACTGCCTTTCACTTAATTCGTTCTAAAAAATTCTCCTCAAAAATTTCCCTGGAATAATAATTTATCTACTTAACCATTGAATGAGGAACATTGAATAATGCCAGTGGCAGAATAATTGATTTCAACACAAGATTGTAATCATTGAAACAACACATAGGTTATCAATAAAAATATTAACGAATTTCCCAAGCCGTGAAAAATTCGGACTCTTTTGTGAAGTACATGTTCAAGAGAAATCGCTTCCGAGAAATCAGCCATTGTGTTACTATAAAAGCTTTTTGATTTCCTTATACGAGCTTCAGCTCGAGGCATACAACACAGACTCGATGGACGCTACGATGCAAATCTGAGAGGTGTGATACGGCAGCTAATTTTGACTGAGCTTTTCTTTTCTTAGTGAGCCAGGTTTCATACCAATATTTCAGGGAAAAAATAGGCACTTCTACAAGTTTACCATTGTTTCCATTACTTGACTTTCATTACAACAACCTCGAGAACGATCTAATTTCATCCTACAGACCAATCACACTCGTACCTCCACCCACCCAAACTTCGTGGAACTTCTTTCATCTCAATAAAACTCTCTCCCGCGGAAGCAAACTTCAAAGAACTAAGAAAACCCTTTAATTTGTCCGCTTATTATTGTTCTCATGCAGTTTACAGAGACGCTTCATCTCTTCACTCATCAGAGATCATTGAGACTCCGAAACAACAGTTGTTTGTTTGAAGACAAATGCGAGAGCACCTGCTTCGAAGGTTCAGACCAAGGAAGTTTGATAGAACCTCCTTGGTTCAGACACAAACATGAAAGGTCTAGGACTCTAGACACTATGTGACTCAATTCAAACACTTTGGGGTCTTAGTGGATTGCAGTGACCGAAAAAAGGATCAGGATCAACATTAACGTATTTGGTAAAGTAAAAAATGTTTGCAATAATTATCATACACATCTGAGAAACAGCGCAGGGTAATTTACTATGAAGTCTTTGTAATGAAGTTTGTATTTCTCAGTTCCGTTCCTATGTACCTTTTTTTGAACATTCGAGTCACAATAATTCAATTCATATGAGACAATATCTGTCAACAATCATTCATGCTCCTATTGTTCTATGTTTCAATTCTTCTCATTCATTACCGAACATCTTTCTTTGGAAGACAGTTCTTTTTTCGAAGAGGGCCACAACTTTTGTCTGCTTGAAACAACGCTTGAATTGAGCTGCCACCACTCACAAAGCCCTGTTGTGAGATGAATATTAATTTTCGTTCAATTTAGGCCGATAAACAATGGTCCAACAACTTCCTATTGAACCGTGACGCTCTCAGTCACGAAATCGTACAATTTTCAGACTAAACAGTTCCAGTAACAGTAATAATAATTATTTATCAATCGTAAAAGCCTTAATAATCATTGAAACTGAAACGAATCTTCGATAATGAGTTGCGTGAAAGGAGAAACTAGGTTTAAACATTTTACTACAGGCTCATAAATAATGTAGAAGACGATGTCAAGTTCCATCAAAATTTAAGCTGGAAGCAATACTCTGTTACACATGGTTGACATTTACAAGGAGAGAAGTTCTCGATGACATGAATATAATTAACCTGGGAGGAAGAGCATGAGGTGGATGAATGACCTAGATTTATTGGCTGTGCTCTTCTGAAGTTCGTAATTTTTAGCTTCAGATTGCGAAGATCGTCCGAATAGTTCGGCCTTGAACAACACACGACTGACGTGGACTCCATCGAACTGAAAGCTTCAAATTAAGCATAGTTTTGCAATGCATTGGGCTGTGGTCGACAACAAAGCTATTACTCCCTTTTTCATGCCTTGGTGATCATCACAGACTGCTCCGGAAAGGCGGATAAAATTTTGGAACTCAAACACAGTCCGACACGTTATTGCTGGCGGGGTGGAAATTATTTCACTTCGGTTGTAGCAAGCGGTTGGGGCAAAATAATTTTCTATGTAGCAATTTTGTAGCAAGCGGCTTATCAAAATAATTATCTATTTAGCAAATTTGTGGCAAGTGGTTGTAGTAAAATAATTATATTTGTAGCACAGTTGTAGCAAGTGGTTGTAGCAAAATAATTGTCTGACGCACTCGGTCTCGTAACAAAGGCCTAGCGTAACTCGATAGAGATTGTAACAAAATTGTTTTGATCGAAATCAAAGGTAGATGAAAATTCGTGCCTACTTGTGAAAAGAACTACGTGGAGGCGGATTTTATCGGTAAATTTGTCAGAGACATTCCAATAGTTAACTTCTTAAGATAAATAAAATGCTACCAAAGATTGACATGGATATCAGCATCCTTTCCTTCGAAGGCGACAGACAAAGCTGAGAAACAAATTCAGAATTTCAATAAACGTTGAAGCTTTTGCTCAAGAAGAGACCAATCTAAGGCGCACTACTTTACTTTAACTTTAATGCCGTGACCTGATAAAAATCTTTTCTAAAGTTTCCAAGCCAGACAATTGCATTAGAAATTAAAAGGCCTAAAACTTAATATTGACATGTTGACGAAATTCAGCGAAGACATACATGAATAATATTCATAACCAAGGTGACCACGATTAAGTCCATGAAATCTAAAACGGAGGCAGGATGATGGTACTATGGAAGGTAGAAAAGCAGGCATTGACGCAAATGTAGATCGAGAAGAGAAAACACTTCTTTATTATATTCTATTGTTAAGACTTGTTCTTAAAACAATTGATGCGCTTACTCTTCGTATTTCACCCATCGCATGATTGGGACGAAATCATAGCATTAGCTAATTAAATCAGCTCGTATTTATACTTAGGCAGTCATTTAGATTGTCGAAATCTTCTTACTTATTAGCAAGACGATGAAGAGGTGTTACTTCGCTTGCTAAACAATAATCCCGCTATAATTTAAGTGCAGATGAAGCTATCATTCGATTTTTCAATCAATGATTTATATGCTAAAGAGCCATTCTAAAACTAGAAAAGAATTAAGAAACATTTGTCAAACATTGAGAGACAAAATTCCGTCGTCTGGCAATTAAATTTGAGACTTGCAGAACGAAACAAGTGCTATTTCAAATGAAACTCCTGTTTAAAAAAATGTACTAAGTATCGATTGAAGACTTTTTTATGTATTAAAACCAACGCTATACAATTTTAAATATCAAGCATTTCATCATCGAGGATGATATTCGAAAATGTTCCGTCCCTCGCATGAACGGAACTGCAAAATTCGATAAATATTCTTACTGAAATGTTAGAAAAAATGTCCGTAGAGTTCAGGGACTTTCATACGAGATTTGAAGTATAGTTTCATATAAACAAATTTCTTTAACTTTATTGCATCTTGCCGTGATCATTCCTTTTTCATAGTGAAGGATATCTGTGAATTCAGTAATTTGGACACGTAAGTAGTAGAAACGTCACTCCTAGCTGATTTGTTTTTGCTCTTAATTGTTAAGCCATTACGTTAACTTGTGGTTAAAGTAACAGCAACTGTACAAGTAAAGGTAATTGCTAAAATAACACCTATTTTTAAAATAGCAGCAAATGTTAAAGTTACAGTTATAGGCTTAACAGCAGTTGTTAATCGCTGTAATAAGCGCATGCATACGAAATCATTCATCATAGCTTAGCCATTTGGACATTTCTCCGTCATCATCAAACTCTTCCCAGTCGAAATTAATAAAAAAGATATTCCGCAAAAAAGATCAAAAACCATCCATGAAGTCAGAGTGAGCTGTCATTGGGAGAAGTTGCGGCTTATTTTGAAGTGTTGGCTGGAGGGCGGGGAGCTCGCATAAGTTGAGGAAGTTAGGCGGAGTTAGAGGCGGTGGAGCTGTGTTAGCGCACCAACTTTCTTCCTTCTGACTTACGACTGAGCGAACTTCCGTGACGTAATATCTACTTCGTGTTTAGCACGGTAGAGGAAACAAGGTAGAGTCACTTCTATGGGGGGAAAATACACCTCCTCTTGTTCGGCTAGCCAATAGAACGGCTTTATTTCAAACAAACTTAATGACGTCACCATTGCGACATATCGTTAGGCCAATAGTTGTGGTAGATTTGGGGCTAGCAGTGTTGCCAGATGTAATCTGAGCGCTCCCAATGGTCTGTTCACATAGCGTTAACGTTGCCACACGGTCGACGAAAAAAGACTGGTTTGAACTTACCTTGTTTCTTCTAATGTGGTACTTAGTAGACTAGACTCATTAACTGTTTTCGCTCCAGGAACTCTTTTATAGAAATCGAGTCTCTTATCATCGTTGGGGGCATTCTGAGAGTTGGATAAATCGGTGTTCACTTTTTGGTAGCAATAGAAAACGGTATTGTTCATGTTCTTCTAACGTGAATATTTCTTAGAAAAATCTTTAAAATTGAACAACTCAGAGTTCATTTTTGGTCGCTATTTGAAATGGTATCGTGTTAAAGTTGAGTGTTTTTCTCAATAGAAAAGTTTTATTAGAGTTTCTCACTCGTTGTTTGTTTTTCTTATTTCTTCATAAAGTTTCCTTACATCACCATCTTTTGGAGGCATTAGCCATTCTAATAATAAAAGTATGTGTACGATTAAGTTTTTCTTAGTTTATTAATATGAATGCAAACGACTTGCTACGCAATCACAATTACACCATGGAAAAAATTTATGTGCGACATATATTGCAAGAAATATCTGGCCTGCATTATAAGCCGCAACATATCTCGTTAACCTTTATTTGCATCCCTACCGTAATTTGCATCCCTACCTTAATTTGCATCACTACCTTAATTTGCATCCCTACCTTAATTTGCATCGCCACCTAAATTTACATCTCTACCTTAATTTGCATCACTACCTTAATTTGCATCCCTACCGTAATATGCATCCCTACCTTAATTTGCATCCCTACCTTAATTTGCATCCCTACCTTAATTTGCATCACTACCTAAATTTACATCCCTACCCAATTTGCATCCCACCCTTAATTTGCATCCCCACCCTAATTCGCATCCCTACCTTAATTTGCATCCCTACCCTAATTCGCATCCCTACCTTAATTTGCATTCTTACCTTAATTCGCATCACTTCTTTAATTTTCATCCCAACCTTAATTTACATTATAAATGCATAAAAAATCGTTTTCTTTAATATTACCGCCGACTAGTACCCTCAAACCTCCACCACGCGAAATTATCTCTCCCTAAATGTACTTCCTAAGTTGGTCCGCTCTCTTCGTAATCACTAAATCAGTTCAGAAACTTTTCCTTTCAGAGGTGAGTTTAAATAAATTGAGTATTTTTCAACTTGATCCAAGCCTATATCACAAGCAAAACTTTTTGTGTTCAATGGAGAAGTAAGTCTTGCATGTTCAAGTGGCTTCGAAAAATGAAGATTTTTTTTTCTTGTGATGAGATCATTTTGGCAAGATTTGAATGATATACTAATCGGTTGAAATAAACTGTGTGCAGTACAGAAACAACACACAGACATATAAGCTATTTGTAAATTTCTGCAAGCGATTTGCAACTTATAACAAAGTTGAGTTCATCTGATTGTGCTCTCTTTTTGTTGTGTTTAAGAACTACCATAACTTAAAAAAAACAGAGATAAGGTATCCTGTACGGTTATTATGTACTGATAGAGTACTTGGACTGTTTGATCTTTAGACATGCTGTTAAGATTAAACGAGAAGACTCATGGCATTCTGCTCTCATCTGGAAAAGTAAATAAAACCTGTGAGGAATATTAGAAAATTCTCTTAGAAAATTTACCTTACTGTAAAAAACATTAGAATTTTGTCGCAATATTGAAGCGAACAAAAATCCTAAAGATTCAATAAGAAGACCTTAGAATTAATTTCTTTTTTCTCAGACACATTATCTGAGCTTACGCCTTCATTCGGTCATTCGCATTAACCAGTCGCTTTCTAGGGATCAGTTCTGGTCGTAAACTCTAGGGATAAATAAAATATTTTAGAAAAACAAAGACCGTCAGGCGAGTGGAATACTCAACAAAAGCAAGTGTCCTCTACCACCCCCACACACATTTATCCCTACCAATTCCTTCCACATTTATCCCCACCCATTCCTCCCACATTCATCCCCACCAACTCATCCCACATTCATCCCCACCAACTCATCCCACATTCATCCCCACCAACTCCTCCCACATTCATCCCCACCAAGTCCTCCCACATTCATCCCCACCAACTCCTCCCACATTCATACCCACCAATTCCTCCTACATTCATCCCCACCAACTCCTCCCACATTCATACCCACCAATTCCTCCCACACTCATCCCCACCAACTCCTCCCAGCTCATCCCTCACGTTTGGTGTAGTCAGAAGACCGCAGATTTGGGACGAGGGTCAAAACGAAGGGGTGAGGTGGAGGGGGAAGAACTGTTGCTGCTGGTGCCAGGCAGGCACTCACTGAGTGCCACCAGTCACAGTGTGGTGCGGGCAGAAGTAGCGTGTGTGTCATGCTCGGTGCCGCGGTCCAGGCACTCGCTTCTTCCTTGTGTGCTGTGAGAGGTTCTTGAATTTCTGCACTTCGTGTGTCCTTGCCTAATCTGAATGCCGGAAACGTTCTGAAGGGTCCGATTTTAGGGTGCTCGGAAAACGTTTGTGACGTGAATAGAGTGAGAAGTATATTCTGGAGTTGTTTTATTGTTTCAGAATTTTTTACCGCTCCCTTGATGAGGAAATTTGTAGTTAAGTCAGACCATTTCTTCGAGACTCAACGAGTTGTACTATAGAGGGTTCTCCAAGATGTGAAGCAAAGCAGCTTAGGAGACGCGCTTCTTCAAAACATGTTTAAAGAGAGAGAGCATCCTCGGAACGGAATGGTAGAAATCGTACTTTTGGGATCGACAAGATGTGTTGAGTTGAATTGACGACGGATGGAGGCACTGGTGCTGTGAAGGGGTGCGCCAAACGAATTGAATAAATGAGGGCACTTAACTTTGACCTTGACCTCTACAACAACACATCAGCTCCTTCTTCCTGGTCCATTAGGCGCGAGTTAACGATGTGCGCCACGAGTGCCAGATGATGATGGGGTCATTGACACACATCGAGTTTTCGAGAGCTGAACTTGCGATCTGCAGCGGCCACACGTGGGATACGAGCTGGCCGAAACCAAAATCAAAAATCAACGCCTGCTCTGAACTTTCGAGCGAGGGAGCGTCCAAAATCAACGCCTGCTCTGAGTTTTTGAGCGAGGGAGCGTCCCAAATCAGCGCTTGCTCTGAATTTTCGAGCGAGGGAGCGTCCCAAATCAGCGCCTGCTCAGAATTTTCGAGCGAGGGAGCGTCAAAAATCAACGCCTGCTCTGAGTTTTTGAGCGAGGGAGCGTCCCAAATCAGCGCCTGCTCTGAATTTTCGAGCGAGGGAGCGATGTGGCGTGCGGGCCTCTACAACAAGGGGGCACACCAATAGCACCATGATGGGGAGCAAACCTCCAAGAATGGAGAGGGGGCCCTTCCTCGGTCCAGACGGAGGACCGTTTTTAGAAGACTTTGTCGAGCCCCTAACGCTTCCGACCACTCGACCTCCCCCGGAGGTTTTCACGTTCCAGGATTTCGAAATTTCGCTCCCAACGAACGACACGGAATTTTACGCCAACCTCACCAGCAATGCAACGAGCATCATTGTCGAATACGACACTTACCCTTCCGGGTATACGTGGATGCAGATCATCCTTCTGGCGGTGATAATAACGAGTGTGATGGTGGTTGTGGTCGTGGGTAACATGTTAGTGATCATTGCAATCGCCACCGAGAAGTCGTTGAAGAATATAACTAACTGGTTCATAGCTTCGTTGGCAGTGGCAGACCTGTTGCTGGGGTTGGTGATCATGCCTTTCAGTTTGGCGAAACTGCTCATGGGGTACTGGATATTCGGGAACTTGTGGTGCGAACTGCACAGTGCGATCGACGTGCTTTTGTCAACAGCTAGCATCAATAACATTTGTCTGATTTCGTTAGATCGGTATTGGAGCATCACGCACGCCGTGGCGTACCTCAAGAAACGGACTCCAGAGCGCTCTCTGATCATGATCATCTTTGTGTGGCTCTTCTCAGGGCTGGTGTCCATACCGCCCTTGCTGGGGTGGAAGAAGGAGGCCGTGGTGGAGGAGTTCCCCAACTGCGAGGTGAGTAACCCGTGGCACAGTATTTATTTATTTATCTAGTGAATGGCAGTGAGTAATGGCTCACTCATTGTAAAACTGGTGAATAGAGGGACGCAGGGGTGTTCCTGTTCAGTCATACGAGTGCCTAATCAGATAAAATGCAAAAGATAAAATGTTCAAAGCGTTTATAAGAGCTACAACGCCCTTATATCCAGATAAAAATTCACTAACCTAGAATCGAATTTGCAATGATAAGAACCGGAATCGTATTTCGCTTTCACCGTCACTATTTTTCATAATTTCATCGTCCATTGGCAACAATAACTGAGAAGCTGAAAGGACAAGAAGGCAATGCGACCAATATTTCCGTGTGTGTGTTAACAGCCGTCAATGATCTACAATGAACGGACGCTCAGCAACAGCAACAGGATCACTGCATCAACAATTCAGCAACAGCTACAAAAGCAGTACACGGTCAACAGTTACAATCATCGAGCTATCAATTACGACTAAGTTAAGTACATAAATCTGCCTAGCAACTGCTCTTGACCCTGTACAGTAGCTGAGGAAGAAGCTACAGGAAGAGTAAAAGTAACGCATCTATAGCTGAGACCATTCTTTGACCGCAACAGTTGCCGCCCAGCAAAAAAAAAAAAATCAAATCCTGTCTATGCATAACGAAAAAATAGGAAATTAGCGAGTAACGGCCATCTAACAATTACAAAAAAATCCGCAGCGCAATAACAAACACCGTCCTGAATAAACATCAAAGGCAGTCGAGTAATAACAACGAAATCGTTTTTGCAAAACATCAAAGAACTCTGGCAGCAACAATAACGACCGGCCAGTAACAACACACACCGTCGGCCTGCACAGAGCCGGCCTTCCTCGCTAATTGGTCCGTTGCCAAATGCTCAAACGCGGGAAAAATTGACCCCTAAAACTGTACAGGTGCCTTTGGTAATGCAATAGAGCAGGGCTTCTGAAGTGGGGTCCCCCACCCCCAGGGCTCCATGGCACTTTGACAGGGGGTCCGCAAAATGTAACGAATTTAACAGTGGATGCAGTTTAGGTATTTGCCTACAGCGCTCCATGTCTCTTGATATTATGAAACAGTGCGTACAATGTATATATATACATAAATTCCTCAGGGGAACACACGTGAGGGGGGCATCAGCTTATTTTTGTGTAATAAAAGTGGTCATTGGTTGAAAAAAGTTTGAGAACCCCTGCAATAGAGGACTGGTGGCTCTTTCAAAACTGTGACACCAGCGCGTGCTGTTGGAATTTCTTTGCCGTGCGATATTCTCTCCGTTTCAGGAGGGACGTTTTGTGTGTAAAAACGCGGCTGTAATGGTTCACTTGTTTATTTTTCAATAGAAACTAAATTGGTGTATCATGGAAATAAGCGGAAATTGTCGAGAATTATTTGAGCAGTGTTCTAGCCCCGTAGTTGGTGGAAGTGTCATTTTTGACAGGAATTAATTGTGTTTTTTCAGGTTACGGTAGAAGTTAGTTTTGATAATCTAAGAAATACGAAATTTTTTTCAGTAGTACTTTATATAATTTACCACAAAAATATGATTATCATTATAATATAGCTTAAAAATGCATATATGGAATTTTTTCAGGAACACAAGTAATTTTTTAGCCCAATATCAAACGGATTCTTTTTCTCTTTGTAATGGAATTTACGCAGTGTTTTCAGTTTCGAGACCGCGTCTGAGGTATGCAGGAATGGCTTTGTATGAGCTCTTTACAATTCAGCCTTCACTCACTAATTTAAAGCCTCACTCAGCCTTCGACTTACCAGTTCGTGACTTCGTAGCGAGGAGCGAATGCAGATTAATGTTGCTCATGAAAGTTTTCGTGTTCTGTTCATTTAAAACATGATTTTCGCTCAGCATGAACCTCTCACGCTTACTACTTCCTCGTACTCTGTTATCTGGAATATGGTCTCAGGTTCTGAGTGCATGTTAACATTCCACAATATTAACATGAAAGTATAAGGTTTTGTGATTGATTTTACCCAGAGCGAGACGCTCTAACAAAGCACAGGCGTCATGGTATTGGCTGAAAGTAAGCTGTGTAACGATTAGTGGAGTAATGGAGCGGTGTTTTGCATAAAACGCGTGTGTGTGTCAAATAATTTGGTGAGAAATGTTGCAAAGTCTGTTTCTTTGAATCTAAGACCAAGGAAGTTAGTAAATCTTTTCTGGTCTTAAATGATTCATTGAACATTTTTGACACTTAATGTTGTGAGCCGAAAGGTCGTTTGAGAAAACCGTAATTTCATACAAATTACGCTTCCTTTCTGATGTTTCACTACTTATAAAATGCCTTTGTATAGGAAATGAAGAGGATTTAAATGAAAATAACCTTCAGCATTGTCAATTTAACACGTTCCCCGCGCATTAGGCCACATGTGTCCCATTACGTAAACTGTTCATTCACGTACAGCTATGAATGAATGACATTTTATCTGTTTTATGGCCTCTTTCAAAAATTAACCGTTCGCATAGAAGGTGAAAGGTTATCGCGCAATAGTATTTTTCACATTTTTTAGAAAGAATAAAAATGTATTGGAGCAGTAAAGTCCATTTCCATATTCTGCTACTCACAACCTAACGAAACCAACCGTTTAACAACCGCGGAAACGCGGTGAACGTGGTAAGGAGGAGGACAGTATACACATTGAGCGATCAACGGACAGTTATTTCTAAAGACTCCATCATCAGTTTCGAAACGAGTTTCACTAGGTGAACTGCTGATGATGATCATCGAAGTTAGATAAAAACAGTCTGCACATCTTTACATTGATCCAAAATTAATCGATTAAATCAATGGAGCTATTACAAGAGATTCCATCATTTGATACGCGTTTCACGAGATGATACCGCTGATGATGGTTATCGAAGTTAAATACAAATAGTCTGCACAGAGTTGCAATCTTCCAAAATTAATCAATTAATTTCAAGGCTGCTCATTCCCCTGAATTAATCGGAGCTCAGCAAGCAATAATGAAGCCAGCTCAAAATTAAAGCATGATTTTTGACCATTTAATTGCAGAAAGTAAGACTCATGATTCACAGTTGAGATTCAATTAATATTTTATAGGCAAAATAGCTCACATCTAAGCCTCTTGTAGATATGTTCTTCCAAGTTTTATTGAGGAATTTCTTTTGATATCACAGCAGCATTTGCTTACGAATTGTCCATTGCTTTTTTCAAAATTGTTAGAGTGAAAATAGTCAGACCTTGATCAGCAGACCCTGCAGCCTCTGCTGCTCACATGCCTGCAGCGCTGGTGTGCTGCAGACCCTGCAGTCTCTGCTGCTCACATGCCTGCAGCGCTGGTCTGCTGCAGACCCTGCAGTCTCTGCTTCTCACATGCCTGCAGCGCTGGTGTGCTGCAGACCCTGCAGTCTCTGCTGCTCACATGCCTGCAGCGCTGGTCTGCTGCAGACCCTGCAGTCTCTGCTGCTCACATGCCTGCAGCGCTGGTCTGCTGCAGACCCTGCAGTCTCTGCTTATCATAATTAGCAAGGACTACCTGGCACAACTCCCCTCAGAGAGACTCCCTATCTTCAAATAATCATTGTTATTGTTCTCGTACAAATGGTCGTGGCCATTCATCAGGGGCAATCTTTGAGATAAATCGCCGTCTAATTCCTGATATTATTTGCTGGCCAGAATTGTGAGCGGGACTCCTTCGGTCACCCCTCCCCATGGCGGGGGGGGGGGGAGTTGGGTTATTCTTTGTGTTTTCCTTGCAGATGCTGCAAGTCAAATTACTGCGACTCGACTGAATGAGATAAATTGCGGCTGGCTACCTTCCTGCCGTCCGTCCCGCGCCAGTCCTCATTCAAATAGGAAAGAAAGACGAAAAGAAAGATTAGGCTCATTCCCTCTGGTTTAATTACGCTTGTTATTCAGCTCATGGTTTCGCTTGCGAGTTCTGTCTTGTCGGTAAACGCTCTTGTCTTCACGCAAGCCTTTGGGTTAGTTTGATGTTTAGGGTTGTCCGACAAATTATTCCACTGACTCGATTTTAATCACCGTAAATATGGATCTTATGATCTGTTTAAGGTTGTCCGACAATCTCACTGACTCGTTTTTAATCACCGTAAATATGGATCTTAAAATCTGTTTAAGGTTGTCTGACAATTATGCTGATTCGTTTCTAATCACCGTAAATTTGATCTTATGATCTGTTTCAGGTTGTGCGACAATCCCACTGACTCGTTTATAATCACCGTAGATATGGTCATATGATCTGTTATTTATGGTCTTATGATCTGTTTAAGGTTGTGCGACAATCCCACTGACTCGTTTATAATCACCGTAAACGTGGTCTTATAATCCGTCACAGGCACACCGTCGAGCATAATTAGCGAGATTAGGTAGCGGCTTCGCTCACACAAGGACGCTTCGCTCGCTCTCCATAGCAGGCAGTCGTGCACATTTTTACGGATATTCGTAGGAGCCTAACTAATGACGGGGCTTTGTCGGCACGAGGGAACAATCCGAGCCCTTGCTCGAAAACAATGATGGAGTAAAGGTCGGTGGCTGATGGAGAAGCCTTAAATACAAGGTACTGAAGAGGCTCTCTGCTTTAAACCTCGTGAGGGCTGAGGGGCCGTAGTGGCGGGCAGCTCGGAACCAGGCCATGCGAAATGCTTTCACTTCAGCTGTACTTGTGTCACGGTTGAGGAAACACGGTAGAAAAGATAAAGACAAAAAGATAAACAGTTTATTTCCAAAAAGATGGCACATCATTGGTTTTCAAATAATATTTTCAAATAAATACATTTATATGATACTCACATATGAGTATTGTGATACCCAAGTCAATAGTCGAAAACAAATGATTGAGGGCAATGTATTCCTAATGCTGCTTAATTTCTATAGGGGAAAATACACTTCCTCTTGTTTGACTAGCCAATAGAAAAACTTCATTTCAAACGAACTGGATGACGTCGCTATTGCGACATGTCGTTAGGCCGATAGTGGTGCCAGATTTAGGGGCTAGCAGTGATGTCAGATGCAGTGTGAGCTCTGCTATTGGTTCGTTGCCGTGACGTCAGCATTGCCCCTCGGTCGACGAAAAAAAGGCTAGTTTAATCCTACCTTGTTTCTTCTACCGTGCTTGTGTTGCTCGTCAGCATCGTGACACATTAGAGTGCAACTCGTGGTATTTTATGCATATTAGTGCACAGTGTGGGAAATGTGGAACTTGCACCATAAAGACTTGTACCATAAAAAAGGGACGTTCTAGGATGATTGTGTTGAAGTGTTAGATGTGTTTGAAGAATTGATTTTAAGCAACAGTTAGAGAAAATCTATGGTTTCATTGTTATGCGTTTTTCATAATTTGCAAAACAGTGCTGCTGTTTTCTGCGGACCGAAATTCTTGTATTCATGGTTTTGAAAAATTTCTACGAGTGTTTTAAGGAAAACAGATCTTGGCTGGTTTGAACAAAATTACTGATGACTGACAAACAATATTTTTATTATGATTACCATATCACTGGGTTGAGTACCACAGCCAAGAAGGAAGGCTTGCTTTGATAGTCTGTGCTGTGGGCAGCGGAAGAAGCCTGCAGAAAGGAGACAATTCATGCCTTACGGAAATTTTTTAAAACAAAGAAGAATATGTTGAAAATTTTTGATAAGTGGGAAAAAATATTCAACTGCTAAATGAAACTGTCAATTTTAATACTTACACGCCACAAATTCTAAGAGTACGAGTACTTCATTAATTTGTCAAATTCTAGCACGGAAATGAAAAATAGTCAACTACGAGGATCGTTCATCACCATCTTTTTCGCTTGTGAGAGGAGGAGGGAAACGAGGGAGGGAGGGAAAAGGCTAACATTTCTCAGGAGACTAAAAAAAATTAATCAAAGCGTTGCTAGGTTTAATTTGTGGAACACAATTAAACAATCTGATTTAAAAGATTTCTCCGATGATTGTAATGAAGTGACATGGCAAGTAAATCTCTTAATCAGTATTTTAGAATGTTAATCAGGCACAAAATATGACTAATTTCAATTCCGAAAAATTTACAAATAATACAGACCCTTTCAGCGAGAAGAAATGACTTTATGACCGAAAATGGTTTTATTATCAAAAATAAAAACTGCTTTCCTGGAAACATTTATTGGCAAGGCATACACATACTAACTAAAAACCTTGGAGAAATTTGCAGCTGGTGCTCTGTCGCAGTTGAATTTCTGTTGAATTTCTTCTCCGCTGGAAAAAATCAACAAAAGTTTTGTTTGCTGCCTACATCGCGCAGACGCAACGCTGGTCACGTGGTGTTGTTGGGGAAATTGCGCACTTCGACCTTTTGAACTAAGAAAACTTCACTGACATTCTTATTGCAGAGACAGTTCTCGTAACGAATAGTTTCTAATTATGGTCGATTTCAGTGATGGTGCAGATACAGTTCTCGAAACTAATATTCTCTAATTGTGTTATTTGTTGCCATTTCTTTCCTTGTATAAAAATAGCCTCAGTCGCTACAGTGCATCAGAGGCTGCGGTTGATGAAGTAAGTGTACTTAAGTTCAAAGAACTCTGTTATTAAATTAGAAGTGAAACAAGCGTCTCACTGCGGTGCCTTAAATCTGTGAACATCGCTGGAAATTATCAGTCCACACTTCCGGATTTTTCTTCCTTTTTTCTTTTCTTTTTTCTTGAATGGGAACCTCGTCATGCGACTGATCAACTGACGGATTCTAGCTCAAATACGAATGAAAATTCGTCGCGAGTAATTTTGATGTTTTCGAAAAGTAATGACGTTCTGAGTACAGAATCCGTCAGGATGAGTATCTTCCAATACGTTAAGATTTTAAAAATTTTTTACCTGTATACTGAAGAGAACTTTGAGACTGAAGAGAACTGAAGAGATCCCCCACGCTCTTCAGCGGGGGGGATTCTGAACAATTCTGCTTTTAACACACAACATCGTATTTTTCAGAACCGAGCAGCTGAAATGAGAAGCGCTGCAAGCAGACGATACAATTCTCACATTCACAAGACGTCTAGTGTTGTTAGCTCAAAATGAAAAGCAGTTTTGACGAGACTTGTCAAGTCTTCTTTGACATCCAGACATATCGAGTTCGTTCTATCGAGCGACTTTGATTCCAGCTTCTCGGATATCGTTTAAAAAGCATGCGTCATTCCTCGAAGTGGGCACTGCGTGAATAATTAGGGATGCACGCTGTAAATATCTGGACAGCAGATGTCATGTCGCTTTCATGTTCAAAACACTGACCATGTGCCGCTCTCATTGGCTCAGGACACGACATGCTGCAGTTGTGGTATGTGTAAATCGATGCTTCGATGATCGTCAAATGAGAGTTACTTCTGCTTCGATTTTATACGCCTCATGACAGATTTTATACGGCTCTTATACGCGATTTTATGCGCTTCTTATACGTAATTTTTAAACGCCTCTTACACGCGATTTTAAACGCTTCTTATACGCGATTTCATACGCCTCTTAGACGCGATTTATACGCCTCTTGGTTTCGATTTATACGCTTGCGTCAAAATATTACATGTTCTATGAAATTTTTGCATTTTATCTTGGCAGCTGAACATCTGAAAAATATAAGGTTGTGATGTATTTGAAAGTAGTGAACTTTTGGAGGAGAAAAGGCGGTCTTGTGTTTCACTTGAATTGCTGTGCGATTTTGCAACTGAGGGTCGAAACAAGCACACCACATTCGAGCTTTTTTTCAGGGATCAAAATCATTATTTCCTTGCCCAAAACAATTTAGTAACTAGAGATGAATGGACAGAAATTTTTGTTTCCTTGCTCAAAACAATTTAGTAACTAGAGATGAATGGACAGAAATTTTTGTTTCCTTGCTCAAAACAATTTAGTAACTAGAGATGAATGAACAGAAATTATTGCTTCCTTGCTCAAATTATTCTATTAACTTGAGATGACCAAACATTATTTCAGAGTTTCCTCAGCATAATTGTGAAAGAAAAGCGTGGAATAACACTTGTAAGAACACACTTACGGGCTAAGCCCTAATTTCGTTAGTCAGATTCATGACCGCTTTGATCTCCTCTTCTACAAACGGAAAAAAAATCTGTTTCATTTCAATCAATTTTTTTCCGGCGCGGCAAAGGAATTTTTATTGATGTGTGTGTGTGTGTGTGTGTGTGTGTGTGTGTGTGTGTGTGTGTGTGTGTAGTTGAACAACTGCAATGATCGAAGCCGGAGCCCGCTTAAAATTGGGTCATGTTAGCATGCTGCAGCTATTTTTTGCTTTTAATTTGATTGCGAGCTCGGAACAGAAATTCCCTACAAATGTTAGTTCATTTAGTGTGTCAACACGACCAGCTCGCTTTATTACGTGGAATATAAATCATTACGCTTTGTCCTTCGCCCAGAGCCTGTCAGTTCGGAGCACAGCTTACGAATAACGCATTTTTCGAAACAAATTCGTGCTTTCCTCCTGTTACCCTTTTGTACGGAACAAATTCTCGCAAAAGTATTTTTCGTACTAAACTCAAACAGGGAAGACCATGTACTTTTTAGTCTCGGTCGGGTGAAAGAAATCGACTTGTATGACGCATTATCTTGCATGGTACTAGTAATTTTCTTGCGTACTGTCGAAATTTTTAGTAGTTTTGAGTGAGAAATAAGACAAAGACAGACGGAGATTTTTCTTGGCACTTTCATTTCTTGCCCATCGATGCCGTTAATTTAATTTTGAAAACCTAACTCACGTTCTAAAAAAAATCGAAAATCTAGGAAACAAATGACAAGTTGAAATTTCACCTGCGCGATGCTCTCTGTTTTGTTCATTGAGTAATCTAAAGGCGATTACTGTGACTAAAAAATGAATGAAGCCAATCAAAGAATGTTGAGACATTGAGTTCTTCATTCTTCATAGTTTACAGTGGCACGTGGTCCTAGTACGAATGATCAGCATGGTGCTCAGTCTAGTCTCTGTGATCGGGGCTTCAATAAGGGGAACGTCTACCCTAAAATCGGCTAAGTCAAGGAAGTGCCTGTAGCGTTCTTTCTATGGGATCTAGATCTATGAAGGTTGGCCCACGTACATATTTTTGGAAATAAATAGGGGTTCTCCCTGTAAATTTTTTCAATCTCTGACAATAATTGTATTTTTTAGAATATAAGTGAGTTAGGTTAGGCATACTTGTACACCTTAGAATAGCGTTGAAGGTAGGATGCCCTAGAAGTCACTCGAATTATTCAGACCCACAGGTAGCTATACTCAAATTTGACTATTGTACTAGAGGTGAGAAACAATCTACTTCTGCATCGCTTGTGGTAAATAAATTGCTTAAATTGTTTAAATATTGACTCAGTTCTTGCATCAGTCGCTCTGGGAGCAGAAATGCTGATATCGCTTTCGATCAAAGCCGGTCTTTTTTAGTTTTCTTTCATGACGTTTATCCTTCTCACATTTGTTATGATTTCCTTTGTTTCAACTAATTTAGCTTGTATCTATATCAACAAAACCTCGAATTTATTTATTAAACGTTAATTTAAGGATAAATTTTCTCAACGTACAAATGTCCCTATAAGCAACTTAGCTTATGCTTGTGTATAGGCACTTGTACATGTCTATACACATGTACATGTGATTTGTCATTGTAAAATAGTCTATTTTTACATTTTACTTTGTACTTTTCAGAATTTTTATCACTGATGATGGCGTGTGGCCGAAACGTTTGAAATTAGGTTTTATTCGAATATGTACCTTAGATAATTAAATGATTAAAGTAGCTTATCTTGCTCTTTCATTTTTATCATGTACATGTGTATGTATAGACATGTACATGTCCATACATAAACACGGATTGTTTCTTTCGCAAGAACGTTCACACTCTTCGAGCAATTGTTGTTCTTACTCTCGATTTTGTATATCTAGATGGTTTTTTTTCTTTCAAAAAAGGGAAATGGGTTGACTCATGTGGGTTCATTCATTATCATGAATGGGCTGATGTGGGTTCATGCATGATAATTCATCGACGTTAAGACGTTTTCAGCCTATTCTACAATGATTGTGTTTACTCTTCTCCGCATGCTTAGCGTTGTTCTACCGTTTTCTACGCACTTTTCGCATCTCAAACGAATAGGTTTGAAAACATCGAGATGTTCTTTATCTAACATTTTTGAAATTCGAATTCTAGAACAGTTCTGTTCAAATTTATTTCCGAGGAGACAAATGGTGTTTTGCATTCAAAGAATTTCTGTCGAAATTTTTCTAAAATGTTCGTCGCTCACGTGTGATATTTTCGAGCCTCCAGTGAGACTTCTTGTCGAGCTTTGGTCCATTGAAATACAATCGAACTTTCCCTCTTATTTTAAAGCGTTGTGCTTGAAAGGAAAATAAAAACAGAGGTATTTCTTAAATTTTTTTGTACAACTATGCTCACTTAGCGCTGCTCAGTAATGTTAGGGAATAATTTTCAAGTCAGTCGTGTGTTTTAGGAACCGATCCTGTCGCGTTACTTTGTGCACAATCAGCACAAATAGTAACTATTTGCACAATCAGCTACTGCACGCACAATCAGCCACTACACGCACAATTACCTATAACACGCACAATTACCTATAACACGCACAATTGCCTATAACACGCACAATTACCTATAACACGCACAATTGCCTATAACACGCACAATTGCCTATAACACGCACAATTGCCTATAACACGCACAATTGCCTATAACACGCACAATTACCTATAACACGCACAATTACCTATAACACGCACAATTACCTATAACACGCACAATTGCCTATAACACGCACAATTACCTATAACACGCACAATTACCTATAACACGCACAA